>JAQIXO010000176.1:0-30079 GCA_034700305.1 Protaphorura armata
TGTTGGATACTTTTTGTTGTTAATTCAACCTGCCCATAGGATCCCAAGGGTAGTGGGAACCAGTGGGTACCTATGGGAAAGTGTAGTGGGTAATCCTAACATTTTCCCAACGAGTCTTCCCATAGGCCATACCCACTGGTACCCATCGGTCAGTTTTATGCGGGCTTCCAAATTAGTGAATGAATATAACATGCACATGACGTAATCACACTTGCACTTGTGCTCACTACTGACGCCATAGCTTATTTTGATTTCGTTTATTAGAACAATAAAAATCAAATCATTTCACAAATCTTGTATGAGTATTACTGTACAATTCTAATACCACACAGTAAATATTCTTGGGCGTCGACCTTCGGCATTAATTCCAATGAATTTCCAATTCAGCTATCCGGACATTCATATTGAATTTTATCTGCACGGTTAATGACAACGAAGGGATGATCCACTACATTGTATATTGCATATTTGCCACACTGTATTCGACGCACTGTTGGCATGGAATCCCGTCGAATACCCAATAGACTTGGACTTTTTATCCTTGAAAGCAATTAAAATCGGGCGCGATTTTTTAATGGATTTACCACGCTGAGTCACACTTTAACGGAGAATTTCTGAAATCAGCGTTAGTTTATTTTGAATTCTTAAGTTTATATCATCCATTTACTGTATTCCTGGCTCACACATATTAGAGCTTTTAATTAATGCAAGAAAAAGTTGGTGAAAAAAGTGATGTCAGTAGGAATCGAAGGCGTGCCCACCCACGTGATTTTTGAGTCCAAAGTCCGAAAGTCCGAGTCTATAAGTCCTTTGGTCACGAGCGGTAGCTGCTTGAATACCTTGAATAAGAATGTACATATGCCACCATGCGTATTTCTAGCGGCCAAACGGTAACTCCCAGCGGGTTAGGAGTCCTTGTGAAGGTCCTAACTTAGGACCTTCACAAAAGTTGTTCAGGGGGTCAAGGGCTACAACATATCCCAAATCCAGCCAATTCTGACGGGGGGACGTTTGCCGTGCCCTTTCTGCGGAATACTTTGTTTAACATAAGTGTTTGGCAGAGAAATCAATTGTAAAATTGTAATGCATTAGATTTAAATTGAAGATTGTTTCTTAAAAAGAAATCAATTGCAATTAAATACAAATTACTCATTTTCCAAAGTATTTTTTTATTTTTAAAGTATTATCGTTTTTTGAGAGACAGGTCGAGATTCATATACTTCGAGCTTCTTTTATAACAACAAGAAATAGAAATACAACCAAAATATTTTTCTCATTCTAAATAATTATCATTTCTTTTTGGGTTCGTCGATGTGGAATTGTGTTGATTTTTGATGATTGTCCGAGGAATTGGCGGATGCAAGGGCATATATTCTCTCTTCAACATCTCGTCCTAATTTCCTCTCACAAAATGAAAAATTTTGACAAGGAAATTTATTTTTTGAAGACGATAACCGTGCACCTCCATCTGCTGACCCTCGACTCATTCTCTCCATTTGGACGGTGGAAAATCCCCATTCTTGATCAAACCTGGAAATATTATACATATATAGGTAACCCCAAAAAACTTGTCAAAATTATTTGAAAATTTATAATTTGTTTTTACGTACCAAACTGTAGTTACATTCCTTTTCCTAAACCAAGTGAGAAGGGCGTGGTCGGGGAGTATGAGTTTGAAGATTGGACGGAGAGTGAGTAAGATGGACTCTATGAAGTATATGTGTTCTAATTGTTCAACCATTCTCCCAACTTTGGCACGTTCACGCAATTCCTAACAAACAAATCAAATTTTAATAGATGATTAGAATATTCGTACATGGTGCTACATAAAATTCGGAACATCGAATTTTCTGGATCACCCTGTACTTATCTACACACATATTGCAGTGCTATGCTGTTTTCTTATAATGCTCACCATGACCTTGTCCAATGCAAAACCAGTAAGTAAATTGAAGAACGCGACTGGGACAGAGACCAGGAATGCGAGGAAGAAAAGGAGCCGGACCGCCGCATATGAAGCCATCAATTTTTTCTCGCCTTCTCCAACGAAAGTATCTTTGTACTCAAATTCACCAGTCATCATCACTAATACTTTCACTAATGGACCAGGGAAGGAACTACTCAAGGATTCTTCCTGAAAAACAAATCAACCAAAATCAACATAAGTCTTCGCCAAATTCAAGACGACGGGTTCACTAGTTCAATAATTCTCATTTTACGTATAATGTACGTGTACGTACGTCATCAAATATGACCACAAATGCGAGTGTGAATCCAACCCAGAGTGGAGAGCAGTATAAGAGCACTTGTACGATTTGAATGAGGACCTGTATTTTAAATTAATACATAATATTGAATACAAATATATTATAAAAATCTGACCTGTTTCAAAACTTCAACAACGAGTCCAATCTTATCATGTAATTTTCCAACATCTCTCATGCTCAGAATATAAGACAAAAGGATTCCCGTCTGGAATTGATTGTCATAATTAATTAATTAATATAATAATTGTGTAGGTAATTGAGAGAGACGTGACTTACAGCACCACAATATTTGAGCCATGGGTCCACTTCATCAACGCCAGCCCAAACTGGATAAATGCTAATCAGTGCAAATCCATTCCGAGCCAGTTGTGACAAATTATTATGACTCGTAAAATATGAACATTTCACTTTCCATAATTCAAAGCATTCATTCACCAGAGATGTCAGAATGTACACAAACATAACAAGAGTGGCTATGAGTGAGACTGTTTCACAACATGGATTATTTCTGAAGAATAAAAGGATGAGCGTTGTATAGGCTCCCAGCCAAACCAACTGTGAACAAAATTATTAATTAATTTGTAATTAATCTACAGGGTGTCCCAGAAAAAATAAAATAGGCATGCATATTTTGAGTGACACTAACGAACCTGCCATAAAACCCAGAGCCAAATGATGGATATAAGTTGCCGCCATTTTTTAACAATGAATAATTGTACGAGGGGGTGTAAGAAAACTTCCTTCTGTGTCTCATAGTCCCAATTCAGTCCTTCTTTTAAGTATTTGGTCTCTTGTTGAGGGGTTGGATTCTCCACTGGGTCCACGTAGCCAGTGATTGGGCTACGCTTCCAATTACAAAAAAAAATTTCGACAATTTTTGATTAATTAGTGTAATAATAATGATTTTAATTAATAGAAGTTATTAAGTACCCATAGTCAACTAAAATATGGTCTGATTCCTGAGACCCTCTCTCTTTGTCCTCACAGATGGCGTTGTTCATTAAAGGGATGATGGATAGAGGAGATTCCTTGTAAACCAGAGTCATGCATGTCCCGGTCAACCTGTACAATTTAAAAATATTTTTATGAAATATATAAAAATATATAAAAGAAAATTTATTTGAATATTTGTACCATAATTTTGGATGAGACAAAGTCGTCAAATATTTTTTGACTGTAGAACTTGGTGAATTGAGACAAGTGTACATGAAGGGAGTAAATCCATTCTTGTCTTCATTCTTGTACATGTACTTCACATGGTCAAATCCCTCAGGTGCGCGTCGACTAATTAATTCTTCAATGCATTCTTGTCCTCTCGGATAACGACCTATTCATTCATTTTCAATCAATAACAATTTCTGAATAAAAATTCAGGAAGGCATATATAGGTGTTAATTTGTGCTACCATTTTGACTTGCGTAATGCAATGGAGTTTTCCCTTGATTGTCAACGCTGAGGACATCTGTTGAGTCCTCAGCAATGAGAATGGCTGTCATTCGTGGGAGTCTTTGAATTGTGGTCCAATGCAAAGCTGTTCTTCCCAGATTATCCCTCTCATTCAAATTAGATGGTTTGAATCGATGAACTATGACCTTCAGTATTTCACATGATTCCTCTGTCTCATCTGCAATATAAAAATCATAAAAAGGGGATGAATTTTTGCGTAATTACGCTTCGTTACATACATCACATGTACTTAGGATTTCGCAATTAACGTACCTGTGCCAGAACACGCATAGTGCAAAAGATTCCTCCCTTTCTTATCCTTAAGTAAAAAATCAAATTCGTATTGCGGTGAGAGTAAAAGTTGAACGAGTTCCATGGATTCAGTGTCCACTGCCACATGGACAGGCGTTTTCTCTTCCTTATTCGTCGTATTGATCAAACTAATCTTTGAGTCAGAATTTAAGAGGGACATCCCACATTCTACCGCTAATTTCATTCTTCCTGTACAAATTAAAATGAGAATAGAAAATTAAATGTTGATTAATTTTGCCCGCAAATTAAAAGAGAGTGGTGTTACCTTCACTGGCCAAAATATGCAATGGTGTATTTCCATGTTTGTCTGGAATAGTTGGATCTGCACCCCATTCCAATAATCCTCTCAACATTTTCACTTGTCGATTCATACTTGTGAGATGTAGAGGAGTGTAATTTGCTTTACATTCTTGTAGATTTAATAAATCAGGTCTTTCAATTTTCAATGGCACTCCACTTCTTGCTTCTGTCACTCCAAGAAGAATTTTCCCAACTTCAAGGCACTCGTCATCGTCAACTACATTACAAAATTATTTCAAAATTATTACAAAATAATTCCAAAATAATCAATTAAATTATTGCACTTTTTTCAAAACAAAATCAAACAATTTCTATGGACGGCCCATATAAAAAAATACACGTCGTTAATTGACAGTTACTGGGACTGATAATTTCCATGATAATTTTTAATTAATATTGTTCATTAATTAACCATTTTTGATGAGAGTATGCAAAGGAGTATTTCCTTCTTTGTCCCTGACATGAATAAGGTGTGGTTCGTCCTGAATCAAGTCCTGGAGTTCCTCCAAATTCTCTGGGTCACAAACCGCGTCATGGAGTCTTAAATCCAATTCATCCTCAATCGTTTTCCCAGCACCACCACTTTCATTCTTATCATTTTCCATTACGACAGAACTGTCCATGTCATTCAATTTCAATAAAAACGAATTTGCGGATGATGGATCGGAGTCAGAATTCTTTAGGCCACTGCTGCTTTTACGTACCATCCTTTTTCTTATACGCACTTTTCACACTCAATGCTCAATTTTAATTCACAGTGACAGAGTTTCCAATTCAATATAATTCTTTACGTATAAATTTTAATTAATTTTCTTGGTAAGATTTGCAAAATAATTGCAAAGTTTTTGCACGTTGATTTCATTGAGAAAGTGCACTTTCAAAATGGCTGACTTCTGGGACTGCACTTGCACTGGACTCATCCCGTGGCTGGCAATGGCAATGTACACCCACATTCTTTTCTATTACGCTCTACTGCATACTGTCTACTGTTCTTAAACCCCACCGTGGGCCAATTCACCCAAAACATTCAAAATTAGTCAAAAATACGTCAAGATTTGCATAGTATGTCAAAATAAAATTTGTTGAAAATAATTTGTATGAAATAATTTTTGGGCTTTGGTCTTTGTATTCGTTTGTAGTTTTTGTTTTGGTCGATCTTTCTCCCTTGATCCCCACATTTTGAATGCAAAAAGTGAATGAGAAGAGATTGAGAGACATTGCGCATTGTATTTGTATTGCACTGTATTTTTTGTATTTCACCCTTTCCCTAAGACACACTCCCATTCGCATTTATTATTTTATATTTATTTAGTGAACGACGTCCACTCACGAGGGAACACGGAACACGGAGACCCATTTTGCATGCCCAAATAGGTATTCCCCAAAAAAGGTATTCGAATTTAATTATAGTCACAGTCACGTACTTTAAGAATTTTTTTTGCCGGACTTCTGAGTTGTCAATATTAAATTTCCCAAAAAAGTCCAAAGGGGGGACCCTTTGTTCTAAAAATTTCAGTATGGATAATTACATGTGATTTTCTTCAAAATCCGCGTTCGGAAGCCTAATATTTTTGAAAAATGGAAAGAAAAACTTTTTCTTCTGCGTTTTTTTTGTGGGATGATTCCATGGACTGGATGAGTCTATGGAGGGTGGGATGGCTAGTAATGAATTGACACGTCCGGTGGTCTGTCTGTTCAATATCTTAATCACAAAATCAATAGAACTAAACTGGGAAGAGAAAAAAGCAGCGGATGTAGAAAAAAGATGCGTGATGCGTGTAGGTGTATATACGTGTGCCAAAAATGCGTTAGTTAAATACTCATTGAAAGAATCTCATCTTTCGTCTCAACTTGAGAGTTGAGACTCTCAAGTCCGTCCAATGTATGGAATATTAAATTCCACATACACTGCAAGTGGAGACTGCAGTGTGAGTGCATGAGTGCATGCTGAGGCTAACATTATGCATTAAGAGACGGAGAGCGGAACGCAATGTATGCACGGAGGAATTTGATCTCCGCATATTTCTTCCACTTTTCATATCTTTTAAGTCGCAACCCTCTCCATCCCCTTAACATTACATTTAATATTATAAGACATTGCAAGCGAAAAATGATTTCGGATTGGTACAACTACAGGGTGTCCAACAAAATTTTGGTACCAATTAATTTACCTGTTTTTAGGAGGCAAACAGTTGAAACAGTACGAATTATTATGATTAACACTGTAAATGTCAGGTTCTCTGATCCTGGCTAATATTTGTACAGCCATATAGCCATATTGTTCTCGTGTACAATTATTACTACATACATATTTGCTACATGTGAGGGTGGATATGGAAAATACAAGGCATGGAGACGATTAAAGAAAAAAATTGTTCATCTAAGGGTAGCGAAGCGTGTGCAAATGGCAATTGGCACATGGAGAAGAAAAAGAGTAACATAGACGTAAGACACGGACCGGACGCACGCATAAAATCCATTCCGAGTTCATTTCTTTCTTTCTTTTTTTGCTTATATGGAATATGGACGGAAGATGAAGATCATCTCATCATTCCACCTCCACTCCACTGCACTGCAATGTAACATGACATATTTTCATAACTCAAATAATTTTTGATGAGGTGGTGGTTTATGCGTTTATGTTTTGGGTGGAAATGGAATGTGAATGCAGTCTGAGCATTTCTCTCCCGAGTTCCGCCCGACGCAAAATTTCGGCGCAACAATAGCTCATAATGAACATTAACAAGGCAAAGCCCATTGCATTGTTGTGAATAAATTTTTCCTCTCATCCTGTAAATGTGTGAATTAGCATTTAAAAACATTCAATGGGTAGAGATCTTGAGAGACGAAGGAAGGGCGGCACCGTGAAGTGTGTTCCAGGATATTTCGCTATTGAGAATGAGAGATGAAGAAAATGAAGATGGAATGAGTCACGATTTGAGTATTTTCTTTCCCCATATTAAATGTAATTTAAATCTTAATTCTTTGTCTTCCTTCGAATGTACGAATTTTAACGAACCACGATTTTTTTTACCTGTTTCAATTTTGCATGATACGCGAACATAATAACTTTTACATAATTTTTTTTTAGAATTATCACAGTACAATGTACATGTACAGTGAATAGAATGTAAATCTTTTCATACTTATACTTTTTAATCTGGGCATAGTGCATATGCATAAACTCACATGAACACAAACACAACCCTCATCCAGTTCTGGTTCCTTTAGCAGAGCACGTGCCGTACTGCACGCTGCACGTGTTGCTATTAAATGGTGAACTAAAAATTACAGTAGTGCTAACGTTATCGGCCCGTGGACAGCTCACCCAGTGAAAGCAAAGTAAAGAGTCATGCAGGGCAGTACAGAACGGCATGGCATAACTGCATGGAAACAAAATAATAATGAGACAATGACTTATTCGTTTTTCCTTCATTGCATTCATTCGTGTCTGGAATTATAGGGATGAGAGTGTGGGAAAACAATGGACAACGCATACAAGACACAAGTCCTCATTGTGTAACGAAGAAGCTAGCCGTTTGTCCGGCCCGTGGCTATCTAAAATGTTGAGTCCGTCTCATCACATCAATAAACAACAAAATAGTATGTGTGTATGTATGTATGTGTCTGTCTGTCTGTCTAGGTATAAGGGATGACAATGGGATCCCCCTTTGCAGTTTGGACACAACTCTTCATTCCAAAACCTAAACTTGAATAACGTAACGTGAAAGAGGAAATTCTCGGACTTAACATTATTCTGACATCTAAATTATTACTATGTAAAATAAAAGACAAAATTATGAGGATCTACGTTTTTTTGAATGATTTGACATGACATGTGAAGTGGCAGTTCATGTTTTAACAGTACTCGCACGATTGTATTCAAAAACTGTGAAATTTGAGTACTAATAAACCGGGCAAAGGAAGAAAGGAGGAAAGAGTTTGACCACACATGATGAAAATAAAAGAGGATTCAAATCAGGCAGCATGCATTAAGGGATGAAAGACGAGGACTAATTAGTACGCTCTCACGCTAGAAATATACGATATACGTTGTCATAAAATCGGATGTACTGACCAAATTAAGTTTTCTAAATGAAATGAAATCACAGTTATTGATGAGTTTTAGGCAGGGTCTCATCTCGTGTTAATTATTGGATCGTAGAGATAATCTTCGATTTCACCGCGAACTAATTATTCAAATAAAAATACGGAAGAATAGATACACAAAAATTGAGACATGGACCTAAAATTCAATTCTGATCTTTTTCAATTTTGTAGAATAAAACTGCTTTTAAGAAACCCCTAGCGACGGAGGAAAAAACTTTACTTGGATCTCCAAGGGGGGGGGGTGCTTACTCTAAGGTTCCACCTGCTTCCAATGGAACGCTTCGTTTTTTGGTCTACAGAAATTATCAGAACGCGCTTTGGCCCTATTAACCACATGAGAGGTACCACTAATAATCCTGACTCTTCTTAGCTCTCACTACATTTCTGATGCACCACAACACGACGTCCACTCTCGAGCGAACACGGAACACGGAGACCCATTTTGCATGCCCAAATAAGTTTTCCCCCAAAAAGGTCATCGGATTTAATTAATAGTCACAGTCAAGTACAACGTATTTTTTCGCCGGACTGCCGAGATGCCAAAAATAAATTTTCCAAAAAGTACAAAAAGTACCCTTTGTTCTAAAAATTTCAGCACGGCAAATTCCATGTGATTTTTGCCAAAATCCATGTTCGGAAGCCAAAATTTTTTGAAAAAGTTTTTTTTTCTGCGTTTTTTTTTGTATGATGATTCTATGGAGTAGTGCATGGACTAGAGGCACTAGAGGGTGGGATGGGTAGTAATGAATTGACACGTCCGGTGGTCTGTCTATCTGTTCAATATCTTAATCATAAAACAATAGAACACTAAACTGGGATAGGAAAAGCAGCGGATGTACAAAAGATGCGTGTGATGCGACCTTGGCCTGGTACGTGTGGTAAAAATGCGTTAAATAACATACATTGCATACGCATTGAATGGAATCTCATCTTATGCCTTGTCCAACGTGTGTGCATGTGCAATGTGCATTTGCAATATTAAATACTGCACACTCTGAGTCTGCGAGGGTGTGCTAACATTAAGAATAAGATGAGAAGAAAGAGCGGAACGTACAGAGGAATTTGATCTCCTCTTTCATTTCTTCAACTTTTCGTGTCTTTTAACTCAACCAACCGAACCCTCTCCTGTCCTTAAACGTGGTGCATATTCTGGATCTGAATAATATTTGTACAGTACATAATATACTATAAGGTCATAGCCATGTTGCACATTGTTCTCGTACGCTTTATTACTACATTATTTGCTACATGTATGTAATTTGAGGGTGGGTATGGAAAATGCAATATACGAACAATGCATGGAGACGATTATAGAAAAAATTGTTCATCTAACAAGGGAGAGTCATTACATGTATACGAGGAAGCAGGTTTGCCATATTTTTTTTCTAGTACCCGGGCATGCTCTGACCACGAATCAATCGAATTTCGTCTGCAGAAATCATAATTGGGCCTCCCAGAGGTCACGTAAGGTCATGTCCCCATGCCCCGTAATGTATTCGAGATCCGGAGAAGGAGCACCTACCATGGTGGAAACGCCTACCACATCCAAGGAAAGGAGCCAATTACATTACATTGAAGGGCATGGCGGTTGACCTTTCGTGACCTCTGGGAGGCACAGTTATGATTTCTGCAGACGAAATTCGATTTATTCGTGGTCAGGGCATGACCGGGTACTAGAAAAAAAATATGGCATACCTGCTTCCCCGTATACATGTAATGACTCTCCCTTGTAAGGGTAGTGAAGCGTGTGCGAATGCAAATGGCACATGCACACGGGGAAGAAAAGAGGAACAGACGTAAGACATGGACCGGCGGACGCACGCATAAAATCCATTCCGAGTTCATTCGTTCATTCCAACTTTGTTTCTTTTTCTTTTTTTGCTTATGAAATGATGCAGAACGAAGATCATTCTTCCATATGAAAAATGACATATTTTCACAACTCAAAGATTTTTTGATGAGGTGGTTTATATTATGTTGGGCAGGAGAGGAATGCTGGATTCATCATAACAAGGCAAGACCCATTGTTGTGAATGGATTTTTCCTCACATACTGTAAATGTGTAAATTAGCATTTAAAAACATTCAACGCATAGTGCGGTGCGGGGGTTGAGATCATCTGAAGAACTGAAAAAGGGGTGGTGGCGCGTGGTCCAGGATTATTTGCTGAGTCTGGAACAAATAAGTCATGGGCAAATCAACATTCCTCATTCTTCTTATTGTTATGGATTTTGTGGACAATCGACTTTGCAACATTGCAACATGCAAGTCGTACAATAAGTACGTGGTTGTTTGACAATTACATTCCCTACATCCGTCTCTAAAAAACTCCTCACTCAATTGAAAAATCAAATCAAAATTAGAGTATCACGTAATTAACATAAAATTAAGAAACACGCGTATAACGTGAACTAAATATAAAACCCCTCGAGCAAATATTTTCATCCTAACTCGATAGAATGAGAGATCATATGAAAATGGGATGAATCACGATTTGATTTTTTCCTTCAAATCATTAACATTCCAGCTCCGAGGGACCATGCAGAATTTATACACCTGTAATTGTAAAGAAGTTTCCGCAAATAAGAGGTAATTTAAATCTTTCCTCCCTCTAAAAGAATGAATTTTAATTTTAACGAACCACGATTTTTACCGGTTTCAATTTTGTATAATGCACGAAGTTCATAACTTTTACGTAATTAAGTTTTTAGAATTATCACAGTAGAGTACAGATTTACATAGAACGTAAATCATTTCATACTTTTTAACTTGCGCATAGTGCATGCATAAACTCACATGAACACAAAATACAACCCTCTTCCAGTTCTGGTTCTTTTAACACAAACAGTAAGCACGTGCTGTCGGTGCTGTACTGCACGCTCCACGTGTTGCTATTAAGCAGGGCTGTTAATCGGAATTATTTTTTTGAATTACGATTCGGATTAATTTTCCGATTATTTTTTTCGGATTAAGAATTCGAATTCCGATTAGTCAGAATTCCGATTATAATTAAAATTGTAATTCCGATTATTAAAAAATACCGATTATTGAATTCGAATTATAATTCCGATTATTTTTTGAATTCCGATTATAATTCGAATTAAAATTCCGATTATTTTTTTTCGGATTAATTTTTATTCCCGACCAGAATTCTATACCTTACTATTTATTACTAATGATATATTATTGAATAACTAACTTGTTTCTAACAGAGAAACATCACACCGTTGTGACTGCCATATTTCCTTTTAAATCATGTTATATTCAAGTATAAAATATTGATATTTTCTACTCGTGAATTAGAAATCACTACAAACCACATGAAAGTTTGTGACCATGCTAAGTGTATCTGTCATTATTAGTACCGTGTGACATGTCGCCGTGCAGAAACATTGTAAATCTCGGACTATCCGCTCTGTAGGAACTTGCCCCTGGTACACTTGCATTGCCATAAACTTTGAACAGTCCAAAACAAAATTAATGAAATTCCGAAGGGAGAGGGATGTGACAAGAGCTAGTCTGAACTGTATTTAACCGGGGAAATACGACCATGCGCGCCGGTAATACCGATTAATCGGAATCGGAATTATAATTCATAAACATTTGAATTCCGATTCGGATTCCAATTATTACCAAATTCGAATTCCAATTATAATTCGAATTCGAATTAATTCCAGATTTCGGATTAACGAATTCGAATTAATTTGAATTATTATTTTCGAATTCCGATTATTATTATAATTATGACAAAATTTCGATTAAATTCGAATTCCGATTCCGATTTGGATTCCGATTAACAGCCCTGGGCTGTTTATATGATAAATGAATCATTAAAGCCCTATGAAGCACGACACCAGAGAGTCGAGTCCCGACAAGCAAACAAACTCGTTCAACTGGTTCGACTGGTTTATTAAAAGGAAAAAATAATAATAAAGGATTGCCAAGAATTAAGGAATATATTGTAAGGAAAACTTTAGTTTGAAATTTTGGTTCGTACTGCATTGCGTACATACTACACGTCCTCATTACCATAATTTTACACTTTTAATAATTGATTTGACTCTGGATTTTACAAATCCATCATGGACATGAACAACACAACTCAAGACACAACACAAAATGAAATTGAGTTACAAGTACGGATGCATTCCTATTTTTTTGGTGGTGATCCCTTGGTCATGTTTCTGATTGGAGGGATCGGAATATCCTTTGTGAGTTTAGTGGGGATCGTTGGAAATATTCTGTGTGCCATTGTTTTGTCACGCCCTTCAATGCGAACATCTACAAATATTATTCTATTGGCTTTGAGCATTTGTGACTTTGTGTTTGTGCTCATGGCTCTCCTAATTTATGGAATCCCTTCGTCCATTCAGTATTTTTGTGTCAAAAGTTTTGAATCCTATTTTTCTACAACTCTCTACCCAATCATAGTCATTTATTTTGTACCACTCATTTCGGTTGGTAAGCATCAAATTTTTTTATTCCATTGGAAGTTTTTTTTAATTAATTTTTAATTTTTTCTTGTCTAATTTGGAATTAATATTTTCAGCCCAGTTAGGGTCCACATACTTCACATTGTCAGTGACACTGGAGAGATTATTTGTCGTGTATCGCCCACTCCTGGCCCGTCCTTACTGCACAAATAGAAATGCGGTTCGTGTCTCTGTAGTCATTGCGGCCTTCACAATTTTATTCACATTCCCAGTTTGGTGGGAGTTTGGGATAGAGAGTGTTTATGATGAGAATGGGTCTTGGACCAACTATCGTCTCTTCCGTTCTTTATTGAACAATTTGAATTATGTTCTTTACTACAGAACATGGATCTCAATGTTTGTTTATCGAATCATACCAATGACAGTCCTCATTCTCTTAAACTTCACCATATACTTGAAGGTATAAACATATAATTAATAACGTAAAATCTAATTAAAATTAAAAGAAATGATAGTACAAGTATGGCCGAATCCTCCCTCGTTGGAATGACCCCATATTTTGCATAGAGCTACTTCATGACCTCCTGAACAATATTTAAGTGGACATTCCGGCTCTCAAAACTCAGGCGTCAGCGCTAGAAGTAACGGAATGTCAGCTGAAGATCCATTTAAACATTGCGCGGGAGGTCATGGACAAACCGTTTGCAAAGTTCGGGGTCAGTCGGGGGTGGTGCCCAAGTGAACCCGGCTGACCTTCGCTGACCTCTAGCAGGGAGCCTGAATTTTCGCAGCTTCCACGTCCATTTAAACATTGTTCAGGAGTTCTTTGTATGCATTAATTCGTTTGTACATATACAGATTCGAGAAGCAAATAACATGAGAGGAACGATGACGACACAGTCTAATTCATCTGAAATTTCACTTGCGAAAATGTTGGTTTGGATTGTAACTATTTTCCTCTTTTGTAACTTGTCCGGAGTGTACATCATTGTGAGAGATGCCGTGTGGTCTCCAGTAGTACTCTCGCCAGAACTCATCGCGATCACTTTCCTCCTTTTCAATCTCAACTCAACCGTCAATTTTATTATTTATTGTTTCATGGCTAAGAAATTTAGACTAATGTTCATTGAATTATTTTGGCCAGAGAAATTGAGAGGAGTGTCCAATAGCAATCCAGGGACATCCAGGGAAATCCAAAAATGCACACAATGGTCCCGCTAGGATTCATACCTGTAGTGGCGCTAATGCTACCACAAAAGTTTGACAATTTGAACGCTGGCATATTTTAATTCAAATCAATAAAAAAAAATCCTCCGGTGTAAATGCTCATGTGCTCAGTCAAGCGATATGGGGCTCCGAATCCACTCCCACACTCGTCACACTTGTGACCTCTCTCCCTCTAGTCGTGGTGTAACACTTCAGTTTTATGATTCGATGCATAGGCCATAGTCTGAATAAGAATCTAGGTAGGGTACCTAATAACTTTGAACCGACGGGCATACACATTTTCAAAATACACACAGGACATTCACTCATATGTACGTATGTATTTTTCTAAGAATCAGCCCAGGAAGGAGAGGATGGTAGGGATTTCAACAGACTTAACCTTGAGGCTTGGTGACGAGGCATTAGATAGGCCCATTGCACACTGACAATTTTCTGACACACTATGATTGTGCCTTAAATCCGTAATTAATCCAGACGTAATAATACCTTTTCTCTGGACCGCACTGTAGACAGCACAAAGCACCACGAAGCAAAGCACTAAGCACTGCATACAGCACAGAGTAGAGTAGGAAGTTTAAGATTCAAGGAGAATGGAATTTGGAAGATAGGATGACCCTAGCCTCCCAACTGCCAGACATTTATGAGAAAAATGTCATTCAGTTGAACACAATACTTTACTCTTCGACAGGAATTTTTGTAAGTCAACAGTCGTCAAAGTCGGTTCAACACAGGTTATCTAGTGATGAGAGACACCCGCGTATTTCCCGTCTGAGACAAACTATTGGAGATAAACTCAACTCAGAAAAGATATCAATGATCATGCCTGAGTTACTCACTGTCCAGCATAGTCTTTATTCTTTCGCAGACTTGGCGCCATGTCTAGATCTGACTATCAACTACTGTGTGAACACACGATTGCTAGGCCTGCGCGGTGCTCGGCTTCCGTACGATTCCTTCCGCGTTAAGGTAATCCATAGCAATGTAGTAATCTGAAATCAGTCTACCTCTTCCCTGCTATATCAAACCCACATGTTACCGAATCGAGCCACCGAGCTCACACAGGATACGAACCTACAACGCGTATTACACACAGGTCGACTGCAATCACCAGACACAACCTTCCTCGTCCACGACAGACTACATTCACTCATAGCTCTCAATATTCAAATAATTCTGAATCGGTCAACTGGTTTCAAATGCGCAAATCCTTATAAATTAATTTATGTGACAATTTTTCCACATGAAAGTATTATTGAACAATCTAATGACAGAGTCTGGCTAGCGCTTCATCGCGCGGCTGGATCAAGACCAGTCTAGTCCTGTACTGACTGGTTTTGTCTATTTTCTACTTCCGGGGATGACAGTTGTAGGAACTGAACCCGAAACTGTAAATAATTATAATGCGAAAGCTTATTTAAGCTCCAAGGGTCATGCATACCATGTCTCAGACCGATCCGACAATAATTGCCAGGCTTAGAGTTGAAAGCACAGGACTGACCACATCCTTGAGCCAATATAAAAATAAATTGGCTTCACGTACTAGTTACTACAACGATTCCCTTTATCCCTCTACATACAATTTGGTCTTGGATGCACTTACGAAAGATTCAAGTCCAGTAAGTACTCCATCTACAAATAGTCATGGAGTCATGGAATCTATTCTTGCCTGTAGTGCCATTTCTGTGCTGAATATTTAGAACCCAGGATCGTTGAAGCTAATGATTCACCGCCAATATAACTATATATTCTACATGTTCAACCTCATTTATTTTATTTTATTTTCATACAAAAATTAATGTGATGCACACATAATAAATTATTTACGTCTGAATATTATACTCTTCTTGTCAATTGTCAATGACGTTGTTGTTACCCTTGCATTTTTGCTGTTTTACTTTGATCTCCGATCACTAAATGCCGAAGGCGTATTAAATTGCAATATACCTGTGGCATATTTTCTTCGGATTTTTATTTTTTTATTTTTAAATTGGTCTTTCTAAAGTGATACAGTATACATATGTACAGTGTTTGCAAAATATCGCACGGTTATTGTTTTAATTTTGTTGTTTTAAGTTTAGAAATAGCAGTTTTGCCTATGTATGTGCCTGAGTATTGTACAGACACACAGCGTAGGCAAATGCTTAGCACAGCTCTGCGGTCTTTCACATCAATGAAATAGACTGTATTTTTCACAGAATGGCAAGTCGCCCTTGGAAATAAGTAGGCGATGTAGTTTGACCGAACCGTGATATATGATATTACCTAAACAGAATTAAGAGGAAAAGTAAACTTATAGTTAATTTAACCACCATTGACATTGGGGCCAGTTTTTTCCATTTTCCTTAATACTAAAATCCTGAAATATAAAATACATTAATTTATAAAGACTTCTCACAACTGTCACACTCAGAAATGTATTTCAAACAAATGTTGAATTTTGTATTTTTGTTATTTTATATCCCGAGTATTGTTGTAGGACAAATTATTAATTCAAGCGAAGAGTGTAGGTCTGAATTATCAAAAGGTGTTCACCCGAATTGTACCTGTAGTCGATCTTCGAGATGCATTTCGGAAGGAGTAATTCAAATTTCGGAGGCTGCTATATTTTGCTCCGCCTCATATACAATCGAAATTGTCTTAAAATTCCACAACAAGGTAAATTTTATACCAGCACTCAGAACAGACATATTTATGATCTGGTCCTAGGGAATGCCCAGCGTATGCATCGATGGTACATACATCGTCTGTTGAAATCATAATTGAGCACATTGGATGTCATGGAAGGTCATCTCCCGTCTCACTTAATGTAATGTAACATTCGGAAAGGGAGACAGATCCATCCTGGTTTCTGTGGTAGGTCCTCCCTTTCCCAGTCTTACATTATACAACGGCGTTTTCGAAAAGACGGAACCTTGTTTGTATGTAATTTCGGCTTAAAATGTTTCAAGTGTTAAAAATATTATTATTTAAATAATTATTCAAAAAATAATTGTTAGTTGTGTGTGTTCTCGAAATTGTTTCATAAAATTAATAAAATAAAATAGTTTACATTAATTCGAACATGGCCATAACATACATTTTTGTTATTACGCCAAAATTAAAACAAACAACCTTTCTTTCTTTTTGAAAACACCTTGTAGTAAGTAGGACGGGTTGACCCTTCGTGAACTCTTGGAGCACAATTATGATTTCAACAGAACAAATTCGATGGATTCTCAGTCCATGCCTGGGACCAGAACAAAATATGTACCTAGATTATAAGAGTGCTTATATACAGTACATGCAAAGACTTTTTCGTTAGATGTTTCTTACTTAAAACAATTCCTTACGGATTTATTACACGTGATTATTCTGATGTAAAATTCTTTACCATCCGGAGTGTAGATTCTTCGTCACTCTCAACTTCATTCGTAAACGACTATGCCGGTAAATAATCTTAATTAGAATTATCTCTCTTCTTTACATTCAGATTTATGTTTATTTTTCCTTGGTAGATTATAGACGAACTTCAGAACTTTGGAAGTCAAGACAAGTTGAGAGTGTAATTCAAGTGACGCAAGAACTTGTCAGTCTTCCTTGTCCCATTTACACCGATGGAGATTATCCTAACGGAGTCCACCAAATCCAATTCAATTCAACCGGAGTCACTAGAAAAAATATTCTACTCGAAATACTTTTAAAACAGGGTCCGGACGTGGAGTTGGGTTATAAGAACGATGAGTACACAAAAACCATTGTAAAAGTAATTAAGTCCATATGCATGCGCACAATCATTGTCAAAACAAATTTCATTTTTTAAATGAATGATTTTTTTTCGTTTAAAATTTAGGACGCTTTTCCGGTGAATAATATTCCAGTTGACAACAAACGTTTACTTTGGGATGCAATCAATGGATTCCGATTGAATGTATCAAATTGGCATTCATCGGATTTTTTGGGATCATACTTCTGTACAGTTGGACACGAATATTTAATTTCTTTGGCAAATAATTTTACAGTAATCGATTTTGAAGGTAACATTTACTTGTACTACACTCAAATTAGAGGATTTTTAGAATAATGTGAATATTCGTAGGTGGAATCGGAAAACCAGAGTCCGATGATATTTACATTTGTTCTGTTACGAAAACGATTAACCTTTATTTTGAATGCTTGTCAACGAAAGAGATTACATTTGAAAGTTCATTTAAAAATGATACAATCTGGAATCAAGACGATCAATATACTGGTATAACAATGGTAAAGATTTCGGATGACCCTGTGCAGAATAGACTATACCATCTTGTCTATCATTTAAACTACACCATCGGCAAAGCGGCAAATAACGGAACAGTACGGTGCATTGAGACTGGCACTTCAAACCTCGTACGTAATTGGAGTGTTGCCATAAAAGGTAAAGTTTGATAATACAAATATTTATTGTAAAACGTATCGGATATAATATACCTATTGATTATAAAAATTATAGATGTTCGACACGAATTTACATTTGGACGAGATCCGAAACCATCCATTCAATTCTCATTTCCTCTATGGATTGCACCAGACGCGACAGAGACCAAGTGTCATATCTGGGGCTTCATAGGAGGTGTACGTGAAGGTTCCGTCAGGTACTTACTTAACATGCAGAAACATAATGGAATTTGAAATAATTAAACTTTGCATGGACCAGGTAAATTTTACCAACCTCCGTTCTCTTTTGTGTTCATGAGTCAAATTGAAATCTTGTGCTATTGTTAGGATGCCTTTTGTCCGAATATTTTTCGATTCAAACATTGTACCACGTATGAAAAATGTAATGGTCTCAAGCCGCCGGACAATGGAATATTTCAGTGTGCAGAGTTGACTGTGACGTTTTAAAGGATATGATGGACTCATATGTAAACATGTGTTCTTCAATTACGCTATCCTAGAATTATTACTCTCAGTCAGTCTTTATACAAACGAATTATTTTTGATAGACCCCGATTGGACAGACGCACCGCTCTCCGCAATTATCCAACTCGAAATGGTAGGTGAGCCGAAGTTGTACTCAAAGGGTTGGCTAAGAATTTCTTGTAAAGGACATCACATGCTCACAGCGGGACTCATTCAATGGACACTGCAATTCAAGAATAATAGTTGCAGTCATGTGAAGGGATTAGGTTTGATTTCTATTAACATATTCTATATTGCGGACGAGCACCCCGAACCGACGTTTTTCTGGTCCCCGGGCGCGACATGACCTTTTATCAGTCGACTTTCTTCTGTTCATCATAATTGTGCTCTCCAGAGGTCACGAAAGATCATATTTTGTGTCACATAAAATTTGTAAGGGTAGCACCTACCATCATGGAGCTGAGTCCCTTTTCAAATCTCACATTACATTTACAATGGGAATGAAATTTAGTCAGGGTCCATGCTAGCCATTGATATTATCTCAAGTTTGACCTGAATTGTGGAAAACATTTTTGAACCAATACGAGTTGCTCATAACTGTGCACAGTTCATAAATAAAGTTCGAAAAAAAATTACTATTTCTATTCCCGTAAGCATGCGTGGACTTGTTTGCTAAAATGTGTACAGTCTTGAATTTTACCTACAGAATACCATAATGGTGGTCAAGAGTAGACATGACTTGAAATTTTTTTCGCTCGAAGTTTCAGGGTAAACTGTTGTAAACAAGCGGACCGTTTCATCTATTTTTTCATACCAATACCGGATTCCGATTCTTACAAATTCGGATCGAATTAAAAATCTAATAAAATTTTGAACTCTTGTTCCTAGTCCACACAAATAAAAAACGTACTACACCAAACCTCATTTTTTTGTCATCCAAAATTAGCAAAGTTTCTGAGAATCGCACCCCAGGAGACAACATGAAGTCGTTAAGCAGACCTTTTGTACATTGCTTAAGTAATGATAACTATACACACCCAATCGCGTTGACAGCTCCCCAAAACACAACATATCATCAATACAGATAAAATAATCCTCTACGGTTTCTAAAGGTTAGAGCTGGCTTTTGAGCAGTTTCCCAGGTCTTTTGAAAATGAGTGTCTGTTCACTTTCATTCAACTTAAAAACATACGAGGGAATGACGGAGCATGTAACACCCCGTTTTCATCCGAAATTTTTTCCTAGAGAGCTCATGGGATTTCATTAGACACGTGTTTTTTGAAATACCCGAATGGACCCCCGGGGGGTCAAATTAAAATAATTAACATAAATAATCCTTATGGCCAAATACATGCATGCGTGGTCATTGTTAAGACCGCACGTGAACGTGTATTAATGAGTGTATTTTGTGTGTGAATTTTGAGTCCTGTTTGCATGAAATCCGTTATTATCATGCTTAGGTCAGCAGCTGCAACCCGCTATTACAGTATTCGTTTCGGATTTCTTGAAAAATAAATTCTCTTTGGTTACCTCGAAAAATACATGTATTTGGCCATAAGGATTATTTATCTTACATGTACGAACACAACACAATTTAAATTTTAATTGATTTGAATATTAGTAAAATTAATGGAAATTGGTATTATTTAGTCCACGCATGATTTTAGTTGAAATGACTTGACTTTGAAGTGAACGTTTCTAGTATAAAATGTCTGGACTGACTGACGTTGAAAAGGAATTGATTGGAAAACATCGGTTCGATTTGAACAAGTTATACATATTCAAGTCTAGTCTTCCCGACTTTGTACAAAGATTTTAACTAGTATGTTTCCAAGTACTGTTGCGTTAACAGTTCGAAATGAGTGGTACAGTATATCTGTCATCGTCGTCAATTAATTTTAGTAACAACACAGAGCAATAAGGTGGTTACCGTTTCGATTATTCTGACGAAGAATTGGAAAATTCCTTGTCTGTCTTGCTTCTCTTGATGATGCAAAACTGGTTTTCAATAGACATAATCAAAGTTACTAGGAAAAACATCAAGTTGTTCACAAAAAATTGTTGAAACAAGTAGAAGGAATTGGTAGTAGTAATCAATTGGTTCTTGAGTGTACACGTGAATTAAAATTTAGTCCATACTTTTATTTGTCTTCAAAGAAATACTAAATACCATATCAAAAGAAATTGTCCCTGAAGGCAAAATCGGTCTAATATTGTCACTCGCATTTGTCGCCGCTGTAAAATCAGAAGCAACTTTTACATGCGGTAACGACTCTGTCGTCCTGGACTACAAAAGCCCTCTTGAACCCAAAAATCTGTCTGATGTCACTTTGAATCTGACCTTTGTGCTGTCCAGAAGGTATTCTTTGATTTAGTACATCACATCGGTGCGCTGTCGCTGCTTAACCAGCGGATTTTGTATAACAAATTGTTGTAACGTTACTATTTCAATCTGTACAAATGTCCAATCCAATAACGCGAACTAAAATCGAGTATTTTGCAGAGGTTTAGGATATGTTTTGAATCCAACCGTCGCAGTTTCGTTCACATCCTTTAGAATCCACTTAAACCTTGAACTTAAGAGGAAAACACATCCTTTAGAGAATAACAGAACACTACTTCAATAATGTTGATGATGCGGACTGGGCGGATATCATCCAATTTGTCAGATGTCAACTAGCCATTGATCAGGTAAATTCAATGTGGGTGTACTGAAGAACTGCCATTGGCAATTGCCATTCATTTCAGTCAGGTGCGCTGTATTTTCCTGACGTGAACATTATATGGATTGTGCACTCATACATATTTTTGTTTCTGGCCATTTGATGGACGTTTCACCGATTGCTGTCAAAATTTTCACTATAATTCTCTAATCGCTACGAAACTTGAGAAACTAATTTTTTCTCGAGATTTTTGTCACAAATAATATTATTCAAAGTGCAAGGGTTATTCATCCTTGTATAATATTTCTGTTTCTATTTTCAGTATATTTACAATTTTGTATTATTACAGTACTTGTACTTCAAAGTACGGAACAACGAGCGAATCATAAAAGATGTGATGGGTATTTGGTCGTACCATTAGACAAATCAAATGGCGATGCAAAATTGATAATGAGATTTACTGAATACATTTAATTAATATTCAATTACGCTTTTTGTCTCCTCATTTACTAATTTTGTAATAATAAAGTATCACGATTATTACCAATACGGCTAACTAAGATCGCCACTCAAGGTGTATAGAAATATAATGCATATGAATGAACAATCATTTTGCTTATAATTGAATACCACCGCTAAATAGAGAGCCTAATCATCAAATCATCGACTGCTGTATCAAATAAAAAGGTGTACACCAAAATGATGGTCTCCTGAGTAGAGAGAAAATCACCAATTTATTAATGATCACTGCCATTCAACAATGGTAGTCTTGCGACTCACTGTATAACCGCTTTCCATGTTTTCCAACTCCTGGAAAATGACAAGTACTTCATCTATATAGGAGTGGTTATCTCAGTTGACCTTCGCGGAATGATGGTGACTGCAAAACTACAATCGAGGTATAGATTATTCGGATAGGGATAACTGGGTTTGGATTAAGTCTGTCATGATCATGGTAGCTCTCATATTTTGACTAGTCGGTGACATCCAAGAAAATTACACTGTACCGAATATCCGGTCGGATAATTCGGTCAGTGTGATATCAAACTGTCCGAGCGGAATCCATCGATTATCATATCTGGCCGGATAGTTTTCAATAATCCCATTTGGCCCCATACTCCAAATCCTCACCAATTTCCCACAAGAAATTACGCGGGAAAATTTTTATTTTTTGAAATCATTTCTATTAAATTGAGTGAGTCGTTTTCGTGTAGTTTATTTTTTTTCAAAAATTGATTTTATTTAATTACTTAAGATGAAAATGACATATTTAAACCCCGCCCATATCCGGATAACTCTCCAGTGTTTGTGAAAGGATTTTTAATTCATGTCAAATTATAATTTATTCTGTAAAAAAATACACACATGAAAATCTAGAATATATTTTTTACTTGTTATTTAAATTTTTGTCGGGTTAGTCAAAATGAACGTGACGATGAGTGCGGACGTGTACGAACACCTGTGGAGTTGTCTAAGGGTGGATTTTGATGTGGTAAGAATTTATTTTATAATTATACCAATTAAAACCTACTGACTGTGTATTATGTTGTGCTTATGTTTAGTGGCTACACTGCTGACAATTAATTATATATTTATTTGTCAAGGTCATCACTGTTTACTTAGCCCGGAAGGGATGGGGATATGAAACGTTAAGTTCTGTGGCTCGACAACGACATGTGACGGCATATTACAATTGGTTAGTAATTTTTTTTACTACAGCAGTAATTATGTAAAAAAAAATTAATTATTCATAATTATAATTTAAGACACTCGGCAATGTTAGCTAATGTTAATTTATAATTTGTTTATTTTTATGTACTTAAAGGATTGGAGTTAAACATGGTCGTGTGGGTCAGCAGGTTTATACAGGGCACAGTGAAGGAGTAATTAAACTCATTATTAAAACTGCGAAAGAAGTATGGCTTCCGCCGTATCCATCTCAGCCATTGCGACCTGGACAAGGACAAGATGAAATGAATTCAATGAAGGAGGAAGAAGTTAATTTAAATAGAAAGTTCCCCAAGGACAGGATTGAAATGAAACGGCAAATCGGTGGGTTATTTCTTCTTTGGCTCGTGTACCAGAACCAACCTAAGAATTGTGCTGATCGTTTTCCCATTGAGCTCAGTCTGGAAGACGTTCAAAAGATACAGAAATTTGAAGTTAATCTGAGGAGTTTTTCCACCGGACTTCGTGGTGAAGGAGTCTTTGCGCTACGTCGTCAAATCATGACGATTTTAACTTGTTTGAGAGCATCTGGATTTATAAATATTGTCCTTTCTACCGATACAGTGAGTTTGGACTAAATTTATTTTAATACTTTAACTGACACCATTTATTTGATACAATTATGTGACAATTAAGTCAGTCGGTCAGTTATTTGGTCTAGTGATGTACCGAAATTGAATTTCGACCAAAAACCGAAAACCGAAATTTCGGTACCGGTCTATGGCCGAAACCGGAATTTCGGCCGAAATTTTTTCACTGTGCAAGTGGGGTGTCTCTGGAAAGCTTACGACTAGGTAAATGCGTTGGTGGCACTGAAAACGTATTTTATGGCGGCGTAAATGAATGAGCATAAAAAACGTCTACTTTGTTCACACAAATCTCGAAATTTCGGTTTCGTTTTCATTTTCGGCCGAAAATTCCGGCCAACCAAAATTTCGGTGTACATACAGTTGAAGAAAAACGATAAAGATTGGTGCAGATAAATCGAATTGTGGGCTCTTGATATAAGATCTTTGAGTATAGCTTAAATCAACATAGTGTATTGTATTCTCCTCTTCAATACCGTTCCATAGACACCCCACTTGCACAGTGAAAAATTTCGGCCGAAATTTCGGTTTCGGTTTCGGCCGAAAATTTCGGTCAACCGAAATTTCGGTACATCACTAATTTGGTCGAAATTTATAATCGAGTGTTAGTACTATACCAGACAAGTTTAGTTTTAATTTAATTTAATGATCTTGTTTATTTTGTAATTTTGTTTAGTTTGGTACTGATGAGATGAAGACATACAGGAATTATCATCAAACACGACAAAAATTGGCTGAGTACGGTGAGATTGATTCGTGCAAGAGTTGGCGAGAAAATTTTTTATTCAACGGAGATTTTGTCAGCATTATTGCCTCTCTCGATGAAACTTTAAATAATCTTGAACTTTGTCAAAAGAAAATAATGTTGAATGGAAAAATTGCCCAAGGTAATTTGATCACTCATAATTTTGGAAAGTTTTTTTTTTCTGAAATCATCATATTGTTGACAACTTGTTTCATTTTTTTCGTTCTCAGCTTGCGGACCACCAGTTACAGCGGGTATGAAACTTACCACGAGGGAAGAACGATACGATTATTTCAAAAAACTAATTTTACGACTTATAAGGGAGAAGAAGCATTCAATCAATCACCCATACATGAAAACAATATTTCGAATTTTTGACAAAGTTATAATGGAAGCCCCAACTGCGGGAACTCTTAAGGGAAGAATTTCTACTACTTCTTTCGCACAATCGAAAGTTCCTACTCATAACCTTAAAACTCCGGGTGATGAAGGTAAATTCATTTGTTGTACATCTTAATATAATTGAAATTTTGGGCATTTCTTAATAAAAAGTATTCAGTTCATCGAAGAAACATGCTGAAACGGACTCACAAAATTGATGATTAAAAATTAAATGTTGTATGTTCTAATTTGTTTTAGAATTGGAGTCTTCCGCCGAAAATTTTGACATCGTTAAAATTCCTGGTGAACTGAAATCCGTACCTGATAAGAAGACGGAGTTCGCGTGTATTCCTCAGAAGAAACGAAGAGCTCGGGCCAAGTTTCAGGACTGCATTGATGATTTTGACTGTGAATTTCTGGATACCCACAACTCTACGAATTCTAATCCACAAAGTTTCAATGGTTCAGAACTACCAGGTTCAAGTGGACAAAAATCAAGACCACCAAGTCCAAATTTTTGGAACATGATGAATATTGAAGAAAAAAAGGAATGGATTGTAAAGTTCAAATCAAATATGGATCAAACATTGAAAGCAAGAGACTTGGTCACCAAAATTACTGCAGATATAGAAGGGCTAGCAAAACGTACGTTTTCTGAAAACACATCCGATATACTTTCCAAGGAGACATTGGCTGCCGAGGTGAAGAGATTAAGACATGTAAGTGGATTTTATATGTTTGAATAATTCAATCCAAATTAGTTTAACTGTTGTTCCGATACGCCCTTCGGCTAAACATACTCATTTCGAATTTTTTTTGGGTACCGTGTGTGTCACCCGAGTGATTACTAAATTTTTTATATCGAAGTAACTTACCTAAAACATTTTGAAGACCCGAGCGAGTCGCAGTGGCCTTCAATTTCCCAGAAATAAGATGTATACGGCGTACTTTAATTATGAATGTTGTTCATTTTTATCCCACAGCTTGAATTGAAAACGAAACACCCAAGGAAATCGCGAGCAAAACCTAAGCCTCGCATGACATTGAGTGACTCACCAGAATCTTTGAACACACTGATGGATGGTTTGAAAATTCAGGATGAAGCCAGAGAAAAATTAGTCGAACAATTTCATGAAATTCATTCCAAGCCAATGGAACTATCTGCTGGGCCAGAACACCATAAAAAAGGACTTGAAAAATATATGAAGTTGATGCCCAAAACTTCTGAGAAAGGTGTGAATACTGATCCTGACGCTGAGACTACAAGTAAACCAGGCCCATAAAATATCTTAATCTGTCTTAAATAAATTATTGTATTAACACATACACAGAATGGAAATTAAATAACGAAATTACTCGTTTCTAAATTATTTATGATTACTTTTGACATAAGGGTTCTGTCCGTACAACTTACAACTGATCTTGATTTTAGACCGCACGCTAGATATTAATAGATGGCTCTCGATTCGCGTTCTCGAGATCTAATTCAGAAGGTGTTCCAAAGTTAGAGTGAGTTCACGTGTCCTCACTTCATTCCATTCCATTAACCCAAATACATCTAACTCATGTGAAACTAAAATTGAAAAATTCAAAATCGTCACTGATGTTTTCAGTCCTTGCCGCACGCAGACAGACAGATAAAGATACAAAGAACGCTGAGGTCGGAAAATTGTTTATATGAATGTGTCAATAGCCAAATCAATTAAGTTCGAAAAGATCTACAAATGAAAGATTTATTCCTTGTGGTATGTAACGATTAAGACCATCGTCATCATCAGGGGTACTACTTATGAGTGAAGTTGTTCTAGTCAGCCAACCAGCTGATACAAATGCCAAAAAATATGCCCACCCGCTTGGAAAACTTTGGACTTCATATAGTTTGTGCACACTTTATAGAAATACGAAATCATAAAGATTCAGATTACAGGCTCTTCCAAGTTATGAAAGGAATTACAGCGTTGGTTTCTGATAATTCTTTAAAAGTGTTGAGTGCTGCGCCGGCACTCGTGTTCTAGTTAACATGACTTTCGAGCAGGCGAGTAAGTTTAGGATTTCATTTTATTTTTCTGGCTATCATCATACTTTTCCTGACTATTATGTTTCAAGCAAACGTGGAGTTCAAAATAAAATAAAAATAAACCACAATTTGATCCAACGATGTTTATTTAAAACATATTACCATTAATCATTTTGATTTGTTTAATTATTTGCAGCATCCATTTGACGTTTGTTGTGGACAACATCCAGCACTCCGTCCACAACAGTACCATTTGTTTGCCCAACTGTCCCAACAGCATCTTTCGGAGCAATATGAGTTGTCAGCACATTTATCATACATTCCATTCGGGGGTTTAGGAAGTGCCTGGACAAATAAATTAATCATTATTATTGATTATGGTGAATTTTGAATTTGTATGTATTATGTTTTATGTATGTCCAGTGAGTTCAATTAAGTTCAATAAAAGATCAATACTAAATAAATTAATATAATTATGGGCCAAAGTAATAATAACAAAAGTTATAATTCTGAAATTACCCATTGAATTCCATCACTTATTTGATGAGACGTTCCCTCATACTCTAACCCAGTCGAGAAGGAAATTAAAACTCCAAAAGTAAAAGCAAATAATAAAACGTTATTCATTGTTGATTATGTGTAAATTATTAGCTGATTGTGTTGGACTGAAATTAATTTCCTGACTAAACCGAACTAATTATTTTTGGTTGAGCTTGTAGATTTTATACCGAAAGATTTAGGTCAATTAACAAAAAAAATTACCAGCTTCAAAGTGTTTTGAACTAATTCTCTTTAGTCGACCTGGTTGAATTATATGCCTAAAGATTGAGGTCAATTGGCCACAAAGCAGCAACTGCTTGCAGGTGATTTGCCGGATTTTTAGACAGCGTAGTGTACTGATAGTAGTCTTTTATCTTTGGTGCTCCCAATTTGCTACGAGAATTCCGAATACAATTTATATTTATAATTTGTGATAAGATTTTTTTTTAAATTAAAAAATGTACACATTTTTTTTATTTTTGTGCTAGTTCGCGATATCATGACGTGCTCCAAATACACCTGCAGTGCAATAATTCACATTGATTAGACCCTTCAGCAAGGCATGGGGAATTATGAAGGTTTTACAAACTCTCTTTATCATTGAGACAGCAACGATTAAAATTTGTAGAGCATTAAACATAATGACAACACTCTGACTCCTGGTTTGAGACAACGTTGGGGAGAACAGATCCTTATATGTGCTAGTCTTTGTTCATATACATTGCAAAATACGGTAGAGTGTAATCACATATATGCGTAGACTTTAAAACACATCACAATCATAATGAGCAGTGGTTTCTGTAGTTTTTGAATGAAATCAATTTTTAAAAGTCACGAACTACACAAAATTGCAAAATGTATGGACCTTGCTTTCAGTACGTAGATATGCTGTTATTGTAGGAAGGCGTGAAATATTTTCAAATGCCAAACCTCTGCAACTCTATATTTTATACCGCAGAGCAAGTCAGTTTAAAATACGGATCAGTACACAGTAATGTACAAAATTAGCTAAGCCCTTGCGACATTTATATATCATTCATAAAGGACACCGGCAGGTCCTTATGGAGGCTGATCGGCCGGTTCGAGTCGGCTCAAATTTCGATATGTAACCTTGACCTCCTGAACAACTCTTGTGAAGGAACAATCTCAAAAATCGTAACCGCGTGTGACCGTTCTAAACACAATTCGGGTCAAATTCTTTCGCATCAAAAACAGTTTACTTGTGAGTGGTACTGACTTCCATGGACTTTAAAATATCCATTCCTTGGTTAACACGTTGACAGTGACAATTTTCTCACTTGCTTTTCTAAAAATCATCACACTTTCTCTCCATTTCTACTCTCATTCCAATTATGTATTCAATTTCTCCACAAACTTTTCAAATATGACAAATTTTTTGAGAACAATTAACAAATAAAGAGAAAGTTTGAATTAAACTGAGCATTTTGACGCATTGTACACCTCTGTGCAAATTTTTTTTTTATATAAATATTTCAAAAGTGGAGAAAGTGATCTAAGGATATGAACGCTAATGGGAGTTCAAAACCTTAGACCCCTCTCTCCACACAAAATTCATGAAGAGAATGATTTTGAAAGGGTACGAATAATCATTTTACATACTGTACGTAATTCAATGTTTATTGGATTTTTGGAAAATCCAGTTGTTTGAGGTATTCATTCTAAGGTATATGCGAAAACATGGCTGCGCACTTACCTTATCGTTGAGATTGTATTCAGTTTCAATTGATCTAAGTAACAGACAAGGCTAGACTGAAATCCCATTTTGTGTGAGAATTATTATTTAAAAACGTGTCCAGAAATTTCCATCACGGAAAATATTGTAGTGTTAGTGCCAGCCGCGCGACAACTTGTGTCAACACAGTTCAAATTCAACTTTCCTCGACTTCAGTACTAGAGTACTACTACCAGTCTTAAACAAAATGGAAAGCTAACATATTACTCTTCGTACTTCTCGTTGCCGTTCATACCACTTTACTGAAATACGACACCTAATTTTGGAGGAATTATTATCCACTGGAATAAAAATTGTCAGTGAACAGCGGTTTCTGCTTGAAATTAATTTTGATGTCAGCCCCAAAGTGCACAATTAATCCATTTTACCCATCTGCTCGCGAGTTAACATAGTAGTGGCTGTTTCATTATTTTTTTTCTCAACTTAGCATCGATTTAAGAGAAATGTCAATTAATGTGTTCAATGCTTTCCGAATTTCTTATGTACAGTGGCACCCCAAATTTTATTGAAGCCATGAGAAAATATTGTTAACAAGATTCGAAAGAAAATTATATTTTTGGAATATTCTGTCACAATATTAATTAATTGTTAGTGTTTGCAAATGAAACGCTCCAGTATGAATTGAAGTGTTGTTGCAGGATAAGGAGTAAAATGATCAAGTGATACAATTTAATTTGGACTCCAAAATATTCA
>JAQIXO010000177.1:0-30078 GCA_034700305.1 Protaphorura armata
TAAAAACGGTCTCAAAATTTAAAAACGGTCTCAAAATTTAAAAACGGTCTCAAAATTTAAAAACGGTCTCAAAATTTAAAAACGGTCTCAAAATTTTAAAACGGTCTCAAAATTTAAAAACGGTCTCAAAATTGAAAAACGGTCTCAAAATTTTTGCCTACGCGGTTTTGCTCTAGAAATTCTATTTACTGGGCATACCCAAAAACTATGCTCTTGGACTCCTCAGCCGTCCACCCCACAGTGGTCTACCACCCCCCGCAACCCATGAAATATTCCTGGGCTTGTCGGCGTAGTTGCGGAAAAATGGACACCGCATGACTTGCCCCATAAGAGTACGGGTGTTGGAGTGGCTGATTAGCGTTTTTGGGTAGTCTGTGTTTTTCAACTCGGAGAGTGAGACTTACGCAGACAAACCGCGTAGTCAATCAAAATTTAAACAATTAAAAAAAAAACAAAAAACGTAGTACGGTTTAAAGCCGTGCGCCGCCGCGCCGCCGCCGGCGCCCTTTTTAGAAGATTTTTTGACGCCGCCGCCGCCGGGGAATTTTACCCGGCGCGCCGCCGCCGCCGCCGCCGCCGGGTACGCATACATTAGGATATATGGGAATGGGGTGGTGGTGCATACATTAGGATATATGGGAATTGGGTGAGGGTGTATGCTTTACGATATAATGGGGTGAGGTCGCATACATTAGGATATATGGGAATGGGGTGGGGATGTATGCATTAGGATATATGGGAATGGAGTGGGGGTGTAAACATTAGAATGCTTGGAAAGGGGGTGGGTGTGTAAAAGTTAGGATATATGGGAAAGGGGTGCGGGGGGTGTCTATACGTTATAATATATGGAAAGGGGGTCGGGGTGTACACATTTGGATATATGGAAGGCGGTTGGGGGTGTAAACATTAGAATGCATGGAAAGGGGGTGTATACATTTGAATTCATGTAAAGGGGGGTGCATACAGTAGGATATATGGAAATGTGGTGGATATTTGGTGGTAACCTTAATATACACGGGAATGGGGTGGACGTAATGTTACCACCCCACCCCATTCCCATATATCTTAGCGTTACCACCCTCACCCGCAGCCCATAATCTCAGTTCTACGCCGACCACGCCGCCGCGCCGCCGCCGGCAAAACGAACGGCGGCGGCATCCGGCGCGCCGCCGCCGCTTTTACTGGCAAACGCCGCCGCCGTCTATTATCCCTCGGCGCACAGCTCTAGTACGATTGAGTGGAGTTAGAGTCAACAGATGCGCGATGCACACACAAACACAGATCATGTCCACTTGAATAGTGGTGGACAGTGGATTCTCTCCCTAACTCACTCATACAAACAACTCCCAGAAAGACTAAGAAGTGAACGGCTGATACGGCTGTGTGTTGTGGCTTATGTAAATTTCTTTTATACACACTGGTACGTGCAGTCAAGAATTGGGAGCTTGATACCTTGTGACAGCATTCATGCGCAACTCATTGTGTACACTAGCTTACTTCCCTCCCTTAGCACAGCGGTAGTATATGTAGAGAAGTAGTACTCTACAGTATTGGCATATGTTGGCATTGAGAATGAGATTACGAATAATATATATAATACAAGTAAACGTGCCCGTTAAAGATTGTCTGTTTTGTAGTGCCTTATCACTAAAATTTTTCACCCGGTGTCCCGTTGCCCCTACCACCAAAATGCAATAATGTGACTGAATTGTAAGATCGTTTAAGCAAGGGTAACCATTGCCTCGTGCGTTGCTTTGTCCGCTACCACTGCGCGCCATCATTCGTGCGGAGTGGTGGCGCCCGTTCACGACACGGTGCGGCGGTGAGATGGCGGTGAATAACACGTTATTTTTCTTGTGCTGTGTTTGACTGTAATGAAATAGACTGTAATGCAGTGCAGTAGTGGCCAGAATGCCACATTTTATCATAGTCTCGGTATGGCAAAGTACCGGGTACGTCATTCATTAGTGACGTCATGAGCAGCTTTCGTCATCCCGTTTCAGATAGAGAATGTCGACTCAGCTAGGTTATAGTATAAGATTGTATGTTTATGAACTTTTCATTGTTTTATCTTGGTTTTGGTTTATTCAAGTTATGATTTAATATGATTTGTGTCTTGTCCGCCTACATCCCTAATTCGAGATAATCAGTAGCCGACGCCTCCTATCATTTCCTTTCAGTCCCTATCTCAAAGGTGGAAATCTACTTCCACCTCATCACCTTTAGAATCAATCTGTCTTTTCATATATTCAGTTTTGTGTAGACGTGGCAGTCAGATCCAACATGGGCTAGGCCACGTTTTCCTCCCTCAACTTTTACTATAACCTTAGACTTCCTACCTTTTCTCACCACTTCTCATTGCGCATCCGAAGACTCAACAGCAGTCTAAAGATCCGTGTTAAGTCCGCTATTCAATAAAATACCAACAAATAGTACTTGCTGTGCGTTGTGTACAATTATTGAGTAGGAGTAGATCTTGTCCAGCGTGGCAAATCTAAGTTCCGTGCTCTCGTTGAGAGTACACACAAAAAAGGGATTGGACCATAAGCCTGGTCAATTCCACAAAAAGGAAACACGTTAGTTTCCGAACATTGTAATTGTCTTCCCTTACTTGGTTTTACAGAACTTAATCGACAGACAGAAATAGAGAGATCACAGCGAATGAGGAAAGTAATCCCAGTGACACAAGAACTTGTCAGTCTTCCTTGTCCCATTTACGAAAGTGGAGATTTTCCGAACGGGGTACGTAAAGTCAAGTCTGATTCAGATTCAACAGGAGACGACGCTACAAAACTATATCAGATCAATCCACTTTACGAAAGACCGAACGACCATACCAATGGTTCGGAATATAATGAAATCGTAGACTTGCAGGTACTAATATTCATAAATATGCATATTTATATACAGAGTAATGTCCCAACGCAACTGACAATTATTAACTAACACATGTTTATTTAAGAGCGCACGTGATCCCGACATCCCAGTTGACAACAAACGATTACTTTGGGATCCAATTAATGGCTTTCGATTTAACGTATCAAATTGGCCTTCCAAGGAATATTTAGGATCATATTTTTGCACGAATAAAAATCCTAATGGAATTTTCTTTACAAAGAAATTCACATTAGTCGATTTGAAAGGTGATACTTTTTGTGAATTCTGGCAAGACGTACTTGTATTTAACATTGTGATTGTCGTTTGAAAATTCTAAGGTCCATCCATGAAGAGAGGCTATGATGAGATTTTGATTGCAACAATTGCAAGAACAGTTGATATTTCATTCGAATGCCAATGGACGAAAAATATCACATTTGAAAGGTCATTTAATCAGAGTGTACTCAATAATGCAAATATTACAATATTGAAGAGTCCAGCGTTTGTTCAGAGCACAATAGTCCGTCTTGTCTATCACGTAAATATCAGCACATCGGGCAATGGTAATGACACCAGTCATGGTATTGTCCGATGTATTGACATTGATTCGAAAATCCCTGTCCGTAATTGGCGTGTAAGTGTACGAGGTAAGAGTAAGATTTTGTAACCCAGGAACCAAATAAAATTTGATAAATTGGCATATAAAATAATCAATTCATTAAATTCATTATAGACATACGACGTCAAGACCCAACGAATCCTAATACACTGACATTTCCATTCTGGATTGCGGAAGACGCAGCGGAAGCTGGGTGTAATTTTTACGATAGACCAAGTGGTCGTTCTATAAAATATTTAACATGTAGAAGTGCGATGGAGTGCGAAATGCTCGAATTCTGCATTCACGATGTAAATTGCACATACATACGCATACTAATAGTTAAACCTCTACAAGTATTGATATCATAACTTGTTTTATCATAGGCTGCTTCCTGTCCTAATATTGTTTCATTGAAACAATGTCAAACATATGGGAATTGTAAAAGCTTCAAACCTCCAGACAATGGAATTTTGAATTGTCAACTGAATACCCATACAATCTACAACAATATGTCTGTGACATATTTTAAAGGTTTTGATGGGAAAATATGTGTGTAAACCAATTATTACTTGTAAATTACTTGAGTTTGTAATCATAATGTTGGTACGTGCATCTTACAACTGAATACTCTCGTGCAGACGCTGACTGGACAGAAGCCCCAATTCCCGCAGTCATTGAGTTCGAGACGCTTATGATGGCCAAATCAAAGTTGTACTCGAAGAGTTGGCTCACAATGTCATGCAAAGGTCATCGGATGCTCACAGGGGGACTAATCCAATGGATTGTACAATTCAAGAATAACAGTTGGAGTCATGTTCAAGAAACTGGTTTGATTTTTTTAAATTATATTACAAAATCTTTGGACAATTTGAGAGTAACCTTTATTATTATAATTTCTGCCTATAGACAGTAATAACACAGATGTGATGATCGAGTCTGAAAATCTCCTGAACGGAATTAAAAGTACATTGCACATTTTTTTGACAAACCCTGGCATTGTGGGAATCACTTGTATGGTGCCTGTCTGGAATTCAGACAAATGGCTCAATGTATCTCAGGCATTGTACATCGTAGGTGAGCAGTTTTTAATATTGTCAAAGCAATCATCAAATGAAATGAAATATAAATGAATTAACCTTAGACCCGACTAAGCCTAAGATAAGGACGGATAGAAGTGACAAATACCTCAAAATCGGGTTCAAGGATCAATCCATTTCCTGCGAAGTGGAGAGCGATCCGGCTTCATATTTGAATTGGACAAAATTAGTAAGGACACGTTGACAAATAGTTGCCATACATATACATTTAGAAATAGTGCTATATATATACTACACATTTTTTAAATTTCAGGAATCTAATTCTACTGACAACCTCAATGTGTCCCGTAAAAACAACTTTGCCAGTCTACAATTCTCGGAGTTTTCTGCAAGTGATGTTGGAGACTACTTGTGCACGGCGAGTAATATTGCTGGGAATGATACAAAAATATTTCATGTGGCTATTGACGAAGGTATAACTAAATAAATAAACATATGTATAACTTATCGAAATGGTACATCGTTTTTCGTGTAAACGAAAGTATTCCATTAAATTTACAACAGGCCCAAATTCCAGAATGCTGTATATAGCGATGGGAATATTGCTCACTCTTTTGGGCATAGGTTTGATTGTAATACTGTGGATTCGTAGAAATCTTCAGATCGAAAGGGTAATTAAAATTTTACTTATAAATATATTCACCGCCTAGTTAAGGTTGGGCTTTCACAACTTCACCCGCAGCCCCTCCCCTTAAGACTCTCATCATATATATCGAAAACCATTTTATTTTGACAGAGAGCCGATGCAGAGACGCAAATGAAAGAATCCATTGATAAATTTATAAACGGTTATGAAGATGACGATTCTAATGCTGACAAATATCCTTACAACAATGATTTTGAGATTCCGATGGAAAACCTCACAATAGGTTCTGACATTCGATAAATATATCAAATTCCATACAGCATTAACTCATAACAATTTTCATAACTACTCACAAGATCGAGCTAAGATCCTTGGATCTGGTGCATTCGGTGTAGTCTACCGTGGGAGAATGGAAGGACGTTCTGGGACTGTGGCTATCAAGACCCTCTATCAAAGTTCGAGACTCGATTTCTTTGAACATTTTCAATCCTTGATGTCTGAATTGAAACTACTCATTTTTATTGGTCAACATCCAAACGTAGTGGAACTCGTTGGAGCAATCACTCATAAAATCCATTCAGGTCTGCACGAAATACTAATTATATGATGTTAACAATATTTTCCGAATTCATATACACAAATTGATGACTGATGACTCATGATTCAGGTGAATTCTACATTGTATCGGAGGAATGCGTGTTTGGATGCATACAAAGTTATATGAGATCAAAACGGCCTCAATCGCAAGCGGCTTGTGAAAACAATACTGGATATTTTGATCTTGCCACGTGAGTCTCATTTCTTCGTTACAGCAAAAATAAATTATAATTTTATTATATTTCTGTATTTATACAGAGATGACTGGAAGGCCCAGCAGGAGAAGGAACTTTTGGAATACGTGATGAAATGGAGTTACCAAATAGCAGATGCTATGGAATTTATATCGGCAAAAAATGTGTGACGATTGAACTTATTTACTGCTAGATACACGACGTTATAGTCATCATTAAAATAAAATCCTTACTTTCACTAGGTCATACACGCAGACTTGGCCACCCGCAACATTCTTCTTGGAACAGGACACAATGCAAAAATAACGGATTTTGGGCTCTCGAGAAAACTGTACAACTATGCTCAATATGTGAAGAAGAAAAAAGAACCACTTCCATGGGCTTGGATGGCAATCGAAGCATTGAGAGATCTGACGTTTAGTTCTAAATCTGATGTTTGGTCCTATGGTGTTGTGTTGTGGGAAATGTTCTCTTACGCTGCGGTTCCTTATGGGGGAATGAACTATGACCCAGAATTTGTTCAGAAATTGAAAGAAGGACTTCGACTTCCAAAACCAGAATTGGCAATGGATTCAATGTAAATAGCTGATGACTGGAACAAATTGTTAAAATAAAAAGTTACATTAAATTTTTGATCGGATCTTACAGGTACAATGTGATGCAATCATGCTGGAGTAACGAACCACGGGATAGGCCAAACTTTTCAGATTTGAAAGGTTGTATCGAAAATATCAAGCAAAGTTCTTCTATTTCAGAGGTTAGAATATAGTACAACAGAAACAATTAAATTTGGACAAAAAAATTAATACTTTAAATATTATGTTTCCAGGAAGATAATTTGGAGTCTGCGGATGCGAGAGATTCGATAAGTGGGGTATATGAATAATTGCGACATATTAAACTACATTTAATTTTTTGTTGCTTCAATAATATGTAGTATGTACTATTTCATAATAATTCAATATTATACGCATGGACGCGCGAATAAAGTTATGAAATATGTATAGAACAACGGTCGTTGTGTTTTATTACAAATATAAATTACAGTTTATATTCTTAGGTGTTTGAACATTTGTCTTTGTTGTTAACTTAGGTGTTTAAATTATAGGAGAATAAGATCGTAGGAGTAAGAAAATTGTAACAATCAAAAGTGATGTATATTATTATTATTCATTCTACTAGGTATTTTACATTCTTTCCCAATTAACATTTTCCTTAACCAATACAAGTGCTGTAATTAAACCTTCTGTTTCTTATCTCTATTTACCAAACATTTTGTACACGCCATAATTATCAACCTTGAGTGCCTAATATGTGTAAAAATGAAATGATAAAAAAATGAAATAATCAAGGAACGAAAAAAACCTTAGGTTATGAAAATCTAATTTAAATTGTGTTTTCTTTGCTTTTTAGCAGTTTTTGTCTTGCCTGCTCAGAACAAATGGTAAGAACGTATGGAAAAATAATATTCAGTGTAATCACTGACGGATACAGAGATTTGGCGATTGACACAAATTATTGTAAGTAAAGAATTATCCATCACCAATCACTATCGTGTACATACATTACTAGCCCACAATGTGTAACTACGTACATCATGAACCTAAAATAAAATTCAAGGAAATTACAATATTTACATTCGTATAGTCAGTTTAGTATAGCTTTTAAAAAAGTAACTAGTAAATAAAATTATAAATTATGTACAGACTCCAGAGTTCAGTGGGTGGATGAAATACACACTTGCGTCGAAATTGCAATTGCACCAATTATATTCTTGCATCACACAGGAGTAAAAATTCGTATAATGTGATCATAAGGGAAAGAGTACCAGTTCATGGAATAGTGTTCCCTTCATCCAGTGTAATTATTATGATGTATCCGCAATCATTACTCATCATAAGTATTTCTGGGCAAATACCATGCACACGGAATATAGACAATGCCTAACCTGAGTATACTGAGCGCCGGCTTTTTCTATAAAGCCCTGGCGTTATACACGTTGACTAGGCCTAGGCCGTATCTATATGGCGAGAAGTCCCCGGCTTTGTAGGTAATACCCAGGCATTGTCTACATTGCCTAATTGAATATACTAACCTACAACATAGCAAAAAACATATTTTATAAATCATCTATGCAATATTCTAATTTCTAAATCTGCCTGATTTCAACTCTATCGTTGATAGCGTAAAGAAAGTTATTCATACAACTGAAGATTTTTGGGAGATCGTCGATCCAGAAAGGCAATTAAATACGATCTAAACCTTCACGTTGTTTAGCTTCAAAATGTGAATGAAGCGAAATGAAAATATTATTAGTTGTATCCAGACATGTTTTAGATATTCTTTTCCAATTAACCCCACCTCCTCCTGAAAAGAAACGCACAAAATCATCATCAGAAATCGGAGGAGCTGATTGTTTCTTATTTGGACCGACGTATTTAAAATTATCATTCACCAATCGCTTCCTTGTACACTCGTCACTGGCATTCCAAATACAATAACACCCAACATCACCAATACCAATTTGAAATGTCCAAACCAACGCGTTTTTCAGATCTGTCGAATCCTTATCAGATTCAATAAAACTAGTTAATACATTTATGAATGAGGCAAAGGCACGAGGGATCTCAAAAGTCCAAGTACCAACCCGAAGAATTGAATAAAATTTATACTTTTTTATAATTTTGAACATGATTCTCTTTTCGTCGTCTGTACAACTTTTCCATAGAAGATATTCATCATCAGCGGTCATATATTGAAACATGTTATCGTAATTAACCTCCAGGTTCTCCTTTAATATCTGCAATACTCGATCATTAACATTAATCTCCGTCTCACCAAAAGCTGAACCATATCTGTTACTACCATAACAGTAAAATATATCAGCGGCGAGTGAGTACCCACGCTCATTCGCCTCGTCCAAACAATATTTGACCCATTCACTCACATTGATATCCATTGTACCTGACAAGGTGTCATGAGAGTTATGGAGAAACAGATTTTGCAAGAAACCCACGGCTTTAACTCTGTGCCAATTGCAATTCAAAAGCCATCTGATGTTAATTTCTAATTTCTTTTTTAGCTGTGAGGAAGCGAAATTCAACTTGTCTTTGAATTTTTTATAACTCACATCGCCTAGTTTTTCCCTCACCTCCCGCTCTAGGTCAGATATATACCTAGTCAGACTCCGAGAATTATAGTTAGAGCACACTGAACAGTAAATGGTCCCTATAAATATTGAATAAAAAAGTTCTGAACAAAAGTTGATCTGATCATATTTATAACCATTAAACCCGGCTTGATTTGCGATGAGTATTAAAGGGGCATAAAGTGATGACTTCCGCAAATAAGTTTCTGTGGTACTATTCATGTGGTACAAGTAGTAACGCGACTGTCGTATGTGGTCTGTGAGAAACAAATAAGATAGACAGGATGCGTCCAACTTGTCCTTTCTGTGGAACAATTCTAAATTCTTTGCAATCATCCAAAATATTCCATCAATGAAATAATTTCCGTAAGCAACGGCGTAGTGTAAAATATTTCTCCCCAATGAATCTTCCCTTGTCCAATCGTTATCACTCAAGCCTTTGTCAAAACTCAAAATAAGTGACGGTATTTTAAATATTTCTAGGTTTTCCAGTGCAGGAATGTCGGTGCACAAGAAACTGTCTAAGAAATATCTGATTTTTGCGAAGTAGTCTTCATGGTAATGCAGTTTTAGAAATGTAATTGCGACATCTTTGTGATTTTCTCCTATTTCGATAAGGGAGACTAGACATTTGGCCATAAAAAACTCTGCCAGGGTTTGATGGATGAAACGATAACTGTAATACGAAATCTCGTAAGATTTACTAACTGTGGAATCAATAGGAAATTCAGTGCTCCCATTCTCCGAATTGAAAACTTGTCCGAATAAAAAGTTGGAATTACAATCCTCAACAAACCAATGTATATGTTTGCAGCTTCCAGTTGTCCTGTGATCTGAGCACAATTCTTTGAACTCATTTTCATTACCAAAGACTACTTGGCCCGAAATAAATCCTTTCAGTAGACGCTGAACTTGTTCAAAGTCCACAGACTTGTCCCGTAATGTTAAAAACACAATGTTGGAATCTTCTGCATTCTGAACATTCCTCGTCTTACTCAAACGTTTAATCATATTTTCCGGAATGTGTATTGTTTTTCTCCATTCTAAAATAGTTTCACAAAGACCGGCCATATTAATGTCCTCGCAATTCTCTTCATTTGGGTATTCACTTGGGAGACTGCAATTGAAAGATTTGAAATGAGAGGAAGACAAGTACAAATATGCTGCCTGACAAAGCATTTCATTCATCCAGGATTTCTGGTTTTTATCCAGACATACAGATCTACGCTCAAATCCTAATTTCTCATCCAACCAAATCTCCAATTTTTGATTCACGAATCTTTCGTACAGCTCAAGTGTACTCGAGAATTTGTGAGAGTATTCTTCCCAATCCGACTCTGATATTAAAGTGTAGTTGTCCGCATCATGTCTAGAATGTGTACCAATATTTGGGTCAACATTCGTTGTGTTAATAATATCTCTGCCAGTGTAAAGTGTGGGATCTGATGTTGACTGACTAATTCGTAATTTCTTTTCAGCCAGTTTTCCAAAACCATGGTTGTGAATGGTTGCAAGACACACAAGTTGCAATGGAATTCCAATGAATGTGTCATTTTCTCCTAATAAACTCTTTATTTCTTCCACTGCACGTTTTCCAAAGCTTTTTGCAAGTTCCGTACAATGCAGAGTCCTAGGAATGGAAACAACATCTTTGTCTCCTAGAAACTCATGCGCCCAATAATTTGCTAAATATAAAATCTGGTCATCAGTAGAAATTCTATGGAAATTATAAGCCTTAGTTTTCAAAGCTCTTTCAAGTTCATGCATTGTATAGTTTCGTGTCGCAATGAAAATACGCAAATATTTATTCCCAGACCTGAGAATTTTGAGCAATTTTAAAATGAAGTCCTGCCCACTCTTTGAAATTTCATCAAAGCTGTCAATGAAGAATGTAATGGGTCCACTCTTCTCTAACAAAAAGCGAAGAAGTTTGGAGCTAATTTCATTCTTGAGTCTCATTGTCTTACTCAGGAATTCTGACTTCAAGTCATCTGAATAGTCACAATTTTTCAAATCCAATTGGAAATCATGAAGATCTATGTAGACTCCCAAATTGTATGCAGAACCGTTTGACATCATTTGCATTTCTCTGTGTTTCAAAAATAAATTGATAATGCTAGCGGATTTTCCCATTCCTGGTTCATCTGCAAGGACAATCATGTCATTCGGCAGATTCAAAATGTCTAACTCATTTATCTCACCAGAATACTTCAAACACTCAGAACACGGTATACCTTTCGAAATTTGCCAAATTAGATTATTACCTTGCTGTCTGAACCAGTGGGCGTTACCAGATTTGTAATCTTTCAAGAATTCTTCCTTTGAGTATTGACCCTCTCGCCACACAATTTTTGTAAAACATGCCTCTCCAACACAACTCCGAATCCATTCCCCTTTATAGTTACTCACTACAATCACGTCCGAAATTTTCTGAAGATTTTCTTTAAGTTTGGAAATATCCAGATTGATCTGATAAAATCTCCGAGGTATGTAGTGACTTGCCATATTTGGCAGATTCCCACCCACCAATTTAATCCCTTCACCATCAAAAATATCACAGATTAATTCTGATGATGCGAATAGCGGTAGGCATCCAAAGAACTTTGATACGTCTTCCAATAAGAACGGACTCGATTTTCCATTTATTTTACCCAGGGAAATAATGTCACCCTGTATCTCGACTTTGCAGCTCTTGAGGATAGCTTGGGAAGATTCTGTCAAATTGACGAAGAAAATTGTCATGTCAAAGTTATAATTGAGTGAGGTTTTGGAGGATGAAGAACCCGCGTTTGGATAGTACTCCAGATCGTTACTGAAGACCAGAATTAACTTAACATATTGTGTTATGCTTCGTCTGGTCTTTGAATCTATTCCTGAATCACACTCAATAACTAACAATTTGAAGTTTGACTCATTCAATAAATTGTGGATACCACAAGAGCTAACGATAGACTGGAGTTGAAAAGTGCTCAAGAAGAGGATACTCTCCTTGGACATACCTGGAAGTCCATTCCTCAAACAATGTACGACTTGAATCATACACATTCGTGTCCTTCTCTTTCCATTTCTAGGTGTACCTGGATTTAAAACATGTTGGGTTCCATGTTCTAGGAATTGTTTAATTGTCAAACTCTCCTGTGTATTAATGTCATTTCGTAGTTTCGGAATTAGCTCTAAATATTCGAAACTCGCCTTTAGACAAATTGATTTCACGCAAGTAGGCAGAGTTTTGATCGTGTCATATAGAACAGAAGTCCAATCAGAATGGCTTTTGAATAAATTCCTGACATGCCAAATAAATTTTGGCATCCTGTACCCCTCACTATCGAACGATCCCTCAGGAAACTCTACCGAAATTCTCTCGTATTCTATCCGTAATCCACAAATGAATTCAGCCAGCCCTTCTGTTTCTAATTTATCTAGAGTGGACCGAGTATCTCTGTTATAGTCAGAGTTAAAAATTACCTCCTCTGATGTATTACCTCTGCTGTCCCTACGTTCTTTCTTCCATTGTAGAAGCACTTGAGCATACTTTAAGAATTCTTGTTCTTGAGAACTGAAAACGCTGACTCGACAAGAACTAGCATATCCAATATACCAATTTTTGTAAATCAGTCTAGTTCCAAGTTCAACTGCTTTCCCTCTGTGTGCGTCACACACCTCAAATACTTCCGGATTAGGTGATGACAAATACACTATCGTTCGTGCTATATCATGTGATTTAAATTTATGTGAATATTCTGGTACACCCTGTATCGGTAAGTGTATGACCTGTCCTACATGTTCACCATGAGTGTTGATTATATTAGACGGTGCAATTACGACCGTTATGTCAAGAGACTCAGCCTTGACCCTACACTCAATCTTCTTCTCAGACTTGTATCGTCCACCAATAATTCTTAGGAGTGCACTCCTACAACCTGGACTGTCGAAGACAACCGTATGTAAATGATAGGGTATATATGATTTTGTGAATTTGAGAAGATTCGAGTCATGCTCTGTAAGCCATTCTTCCTTTTTATCAATATCCTTCCCAAGAGCATTCTCAGAATCATAAATTAGGTCTGGGTACTCAATGTAAAGTGCACAAATCTGTGCGAGCCATCCACCCAGTGAATGACCGGTGACAGAGATTGAAAACACTTTGTCATGGAATTGATTCACTACCAGTTTTGTAAAAATATAAGCCGTGCTGATTTGAGAGGCATTTTTGTTTCGAACTATCCCATTCCAATCTGTGAAAACATCTTTCCAACTAGTAATACGAGTACCTTTGTGAGCTATTACAATTTGAGATAAGTTCTTATTTAAGTAAGCGGCTCCACAATACCCATCTTCATTATGAACTCCAGTTGCTATGCACTCCCATCCGTCGTCTATCTTCGGAAAATCTTCTCCATCGAGTAAATTTGGAATTGAATAAACATGTTCAGATAGTTTGGCCAAGTCCTTAAGATTCGGGAAAGCATGAGTCCAATCCGGCTCTTGAACCCCACCCAAATTATGAACATCGACAGGTGGGTTGGAAAACCTGAAACCACTAGACAAAGCACACTGATTAGAAACTAGTCACGTACTCTTATTGGTGCTCGTAAATTTAATCTGAACTTACTTGGTGTACTTTCGGAAAGGCCAGACCATCTTCGAAGAGTATTGCTTCTTCAGGAATCCACAGACAAGCAGGCCATATTTTAAGATAAGATTTGTGTCTTCGACTATTCAGTTAATTGTTAACAATTAATGTTGGACGTACGCTGGAATCATAAATTATTTCCAGACTGAATTAATTATAATTACATCGTTAAAATGTAATTTATTGGTACATGTGGATTTATTTAGGGCTCACATAGTTATTCGCAAAAGCTGCTCCTCAAAGTGGAACGATGTCTCCAATAATGTTAAAATTTCGAATCCATTTCATTCAGCATAAGGCACGTAATCTGGAAATCGTTCATTGGGTCAGAAAATTTAAAGATTCTCCTTAAAAATACAAGCTAATAAAAATTACTCGTTATATCACTGCTGTCTCTTAAAATGGTTGGCGGATGAAATTGTTTTCTTGTTTGCAATTTCGCTAGGGACCCGATTCTGCGGAAAGTGGGACATAGTGGTGCGGATCTACACGCGTACGCGAAATCAAGAAGCACGCGTGGACATCTGCACCACCCTCAGCTCTTCTCATTTACCAGACAATCAGTACGTAATTTATTAAAAATTAAATTTGAAATTGTTTGTAAATTTACTTAAAGTGTCCAAGTAAATTGTAGTCGTCTGTTTTCTTAGCCGGACAATCCTGCCGGACTATCCTGGAAACTCAAATAAAGTATGTAAATACGGGCATTTAGTTAGGGTGAGCAAAATTTTATCCAAACAATTACAAGGATATAGCGATTGAATAAACAGAAATAAGAGCAATAGTGTGAATCTACTTATTTTACTTCGGAGCCTGCAAAAAATGACGCAAGTCCGCGGAATCAGCTCAATTTGAATTTTACCCCAATATTTGATCTGTCAAAAAATTTTCTCTACATTAATATTTTAAGGTTCGCGGATTTCGTTACATGTCTCAACAACCACTTAACGGATTTTAATGATTTATGACTTCTCGGAAACGTAATAAAAAATCGAATCGGTGCAATTTTTAGATTTTTCGAAATTCGGTTTTAAAAAATAATTATGGCGATAATAGATATCATTTATTTTATAAATCAACTATTAAAATGAAAATCCGAAAATCTAAAAATTGCAGCTCTCTGATTGTTCACTATCTTTCCAAAAAGTTATAATTCGTGAAAATCCGATTAGTTGTTCTTGAGTGATGATTTAATTAATCCAAGAAAATAATTGGGATGATTTGAGGTGAATCAGCTTGGGATGGGCGTTTGAAAGTTCCCGGGCACCTCAAAACTCGATGATTCCTCACAAGGATGCAAATCATCCTATCACTCCTTCGTCAGTCAAAGCAACTCATTCTATGTATTGACAACATTGCTCAAGTTGACTGACTGTCATCTTGCTGATTTCTATTGAACTCGATGAACAAAAGTTTCAGGAAATCCTAAAATCATCGGGGACCCTTAAGCCATCCTATTAGGCTTATTTCAAACATCATTTAAACTCTTATTCTTAAAAAAAATACAGAAAGAAAGCAATGAGTTTTTTATGAACGAATGAAAATGAATATGAAAATCGAGGCCTGTTCGTTGGTCTCCCGCATTGTGGGTTAATCGGGGTTTATTAAAAAGTCAAAATCATTAACAATCCAATATTTTCAAAGATCGAAAGATGTATTCTTCATAATCGTGTGTCTCAACAGCCAATTCCATTCACTCAAGTTACTAGTTTGTGCTGTGCGGTTGGAGCAAAATTACCCAACCAACCTTAACTGCAAAGACGACAGGTACACGTAATCCCAATGTTGTGTCGCTTACACATTTATTCATTAAAGTCGATAAAGATAGAAGTAGTACAACACAACAAAAGCAAATCAAGACGTAGTACGTTTTGCTACCACTTGAAAATAAATTATCTAATAACATGTTTCGAAGTGAACTTATGACAAAAAAATGTTCCCCTGACTCCACAACTGCACTTATTGTTCTTCTAAACTTTAGTTCTAATTCTGAATAGAGGAATCACTTGTCTCGTATTGAGTACTTTTTTTTACTTATTAGTTGCGTCAAGTTGTATGTATTGTTGTAGTTGTTGTATGTGTCAAGTTTTAAGTGGTTTTAAATAAAATGCATTAAAGTGAAAGCCACAATAATAATTCGCATGTTTTTTTACTGCCCTTCTATTTACATTAGATCACGAGATACATTCACTCGTAGAACAACTAAACCATTAATGCCTTTTATTCAGAACTTCATTCAGAAGTCAAATAATATTTGACAAAATCTCAAAAATACAACCATATCCACGTGCATACATAGAAATTATGAATAAACTTACGTCTGCAGTATACCTTAATTCTGGTTCTTGGGTGTAGGAACTTACAAAGTGTGTAGAGTTTGTGACGAGGAAGTTCTTAATGTCAACAGGACGCACTATTCTCAGAAGTAACGTACTTATTGATTGTGGTGAAGATTCTATTATTAGTATAACTGTATTTTAATTAAGACTAGTAGTATGAATCAAGTCAAACAGTTAATGGGCTCGTATAATTTCCATACGCTTTTATAACGATCGAAGGACCGTTGTATTTTGGTTTTGACTAAACATACTATTACATATCAATCACGTGCCAAAACTTCAAGAGCCAGAACTGCCAGTTTTCATTTTAGGTATATACTTGACCTTGATTTTAGATTTCAAGCTCGTACTTGTAGAGACTTCGGGAAATAAATCACGATATCGACAAAAAATACCTAACTTGAGCCTTGATACTACATATCCCTGGGAACACCATGAGCATACACACTTCACATAACCATTGAGTGATACCATGTTTATCTCGGAAATTGACATGTTTTTAGTATTATTGCGATAGACTCTTATGGCTTAATTCCACATGGTTTATTGCAAAAATAGACGTGCTTGTTGAACTTGTAATTATATATACGTATATCATGTACATAGTTTTTTCTAACGCTTGAAAACGAGAATGATAGATATGTAAAGCCGTCAAATTGATCGAAAACACAGATTTCCTGTGTACTTTATCCTTGAAGTTGGATTTCCTTGTCAGCACTATGCAAATAAGCTCTAAACATAACCACTTAGTATAATTTATTAACTCGCAAAAATGAAGCGGTACTAATGGGCATATTTGATGAACGTGTAAATCTATCATGTTAATAAAACTTAGATCGCACTAGATCTGACTCACTTCAATTAAATGCTGCGTTCGAATTTAGATAACGACTGGAAGTGTAGTGTAAAGCCAATGCCGAATGAATTGGGCAATAACTTTAGACCATTGTTTAAAAACTATTTCGACACATGATATGAAATTGTTTACATTATTCTTGAAATGGGATATCCCAGTAAGAACCTTGCAAACACACTTTACCCATAACCGCTTATCTAGGCAAAAGCTAAAATATCATGGTGCTATCAAAATAGTACGACGTGACTGAATTCCGGTAGATGATACTGGAAAATGAGTTAAGCTAAGCAGATAAAAATTTAATTTGTTAATCTTCTGTCAAATAAAATGCGCAGTTTTCTCCTCAAATGCGCATTACATTTATGTCTGTCATCGGACTGTTCTGATTTTACTGGTTTTCCATGCCCATGAAAACTGGGAGTGAGCAACTGTTGTGATATAACGGGTTCAGTTTAGTATGTTCTTGAGAATTGACACGAATATATTACGGTTTACTCCGTGAACACCAATTGATACCACTCACAGGATTTCATTTGTCTAAGCCTATTCATAATTCATGTACTCTAGGGGCTATTGTAATTCGAATATTTGATGCATAATTTTTAATAATTCGGCCCATCGTAAACAGGAATGGATAATGGATGAAAATTTTACCACCATTTGCGTTCTATTCGTTGGTTTCCGGGGTGGAAGCCTAAAATCTGTCTATAAAGGCAAATTTAATTTTCATATTAGATTTCACGAACACACGTTATGATTTTTGTGGAAATGTAATAACGCAGAAACATGAATCAGTTTTATGCGCATCAGCTCTGAATTGAACTCGTGACAATGAATCACAATGAGTGAAGTTTCCAAGGATTCATGCACATGAGAGTATAGTTAGGTTATAATTTGATAGATTGAGTTCGAACGTTTTGGAGTAGCACATAGAAGGAAAATTTGTTAGAACTATATTATGTCTGTCCTACATGAGTAAGCAAGTATGACACCACAGGACAATTACGTATTTGTGTTGAGCAGCTCATTTTGTGAATAACGGTTAGTCATTTCTCATCCTTGGAGTTTGAGCTCAGTAAATATTATGCAGGAAAGTATCCTCTTCTTGAGCACTTTCCAACTCCAGTCTCTCGCTAGCTCTTGTGGTATCCACAATTTATTGAAAAAATCAAACCTCAAATTATTAGTTATTGAGTGTGATTCAGGAATAGATTCAAAGACCATACGAAGCATAACACAATATGTCAAGTTAATTCTGGTCTTCAGTAACGATCTGGAGTACTATCCAAACGTAGGTTTTTCCTCCTGCTCAAACTCGCTAAATTATAAACTTGACTTTGAGATGACCATTAAGTTCGACAATTTGACAGGATATTCCCTAAGCTATTCTCAACGGCTGCAAAATAGAGATACAGGGTGACATTATTTCTCTGAGAAAATAGCTGGAAAATTTAGTCCGTTCTTACTTAACAATATGACGGAGTTCTTTGAACACCTCTCACCCATCGCGTCTTCAGAATTAATCTGTGATATTTTTGACGGTGAAGGGATTAAATAGGTGGGTGGAAATCTGCCAAATTTGGCGGATCATTACATAGCAAGGAAGTTTTATCAAACCACTCTAAATATTTCCAAACTTCCAAGCTTTTCAGAAGCGATTGTAGTGAGTGATTACGAAGAAAAATCCATACGAGGTCAAGTCAGCGATGATCTCTCTAAAGAAATACATTGGGCAGAATATGATTACTCGAAGGAAGCGTTCTTGAAAGATTGTGCAAAGGATTTGTTCCGTTCTCGAAATCTCCATTGGTTCAAACAAGATAAAGATAAATTAGTTTGGCAAACTTCGAAAGGTTCACCTTGTTCAGATTATTTGATAGAAAGTGTAGGTGAGATAGAAGAATTAGACCTGTTGAATCTCCCGAATGACATGAATATCCTTGCAGATGAACCCGGGATGGGAAAATCCGCTTCCATTATCATTTCCATTTCTTCAACACAGAAGATTGCAAATGATGTCCACCAATTCTGTATATAATATAGGATAACATAGATCTTCATGATCTCCAGTTAGATTTGAAAAATTGTGAATATTCAGATGACTTGAAGTCAAAATTCCTGATTAAGGCTATGATACTCAGAAGTGAGATTAGCTCAAAGCTCTTTCGCTTTTTGCTAGAGAAAAGTGCACCCGTTACATTCTTCATTGATAGCTTCGATGAAATTTCTAAGAGTGGTCAGAATTTTATTCTAGAGTTACTCAAAATGCTGAGGTCTGAGAATAAATATTTGCGTACTTTCATAGCAACACGAAACTATGCAAAGTATGAACTTGAAAAAGTCTTGGAAATTAAAGCCTATCATTTTCAAAGAATTTCTACGGATGAGCAGATATTATTTTTGGCAAAATATTGGACTCAGGAATTCCTTGGAGATAATGATAATGTTTCCATTCGTAGGACTTCGCAATGTTCGGAACTTGCAAAAGACTTTGGAAAGAGTGCCGTGGAGGCAATAAAGAGTATATTGGGAGAAAATGACACATTCATTGGAATTCCATTGCAACTTGTTCTTCTTGCAACCATTCACAGTCATGGTTTTAGACAATTGGCTGAGAAGAAATTACTAATTAATCAGACAACATCAGACACGTCGCTTGACACTGACAAAGAAAATGCTGGCACAACAGAAACAGATACGCACACAGATATTGACACATCTCAAGTGGACAAACACAACTTAATATTAGATTCTGAATGGAATGAATATTCTCACAAATTCTCCAGTACGCTTGAACTTTACGAAGAATTCGTGAATCGTAAATTAGAAATTTGGTTGGATGAAAAAATGAGATTTGAGAGAAGAACAACCCGTCTTGATCAAAAACAGAAGTCCTGGATGAATGAAATGCTTTGTCAGGCGGCATATTTGTTCTTGTCTTCCTCTCTTTTCAAATCTTCGAATTGCCTACTCCCAACTAAATATCCGAATGACGAAGACTGTGAGGAAATCAATAGGGCTGGTCTTTGTGAAATTAATTTGGAATGGAGAAAAACATTAAACATCCCACAACACCGTCTTAAACGTTTGAGAAAAACGAGGAATGTTCAGAATGCTGAAAATTCGAATATTGTGCTCACTACCTTGTGTGACAAGTCCGCGGATATTAGTAGAAAATGTGAACATCTTTTGAAAAAATTCATTTCTGCTGAGATAGTATTTGGCGATAAAGTAAAGTACCAAGAATTGTCCAATTCCGAGATCCCAATTCTAAGCAAATACACTGGTTTAAGGAGGATTCTCGTTCAAACTTGAATTATTTCAGCCCTGATTCTCCTCCAGTTAAATGTAAATCTTATGAGATTTCACATTACAGTAGGAATTATCGTTTCATTCATCAAACTCTGGCCGAGTATTTCACGGCCAAATGTCTAGTCAGTCTTATCGACATAGGAAGACAAGACAAAAATGACGCAGTTGAATTCCTGAAACTTCATTACCATAAAAACTATTTTACAAAAATTAGGTATTTTTTGGACAGTTTCTTTGCACCGACATTCCTGCACTGGAAAACCTAGAAATATTTAAAATTCCTGAACTTATTTTGAGTTTTGACAAAGGCTTGAGTGATAACGATTGGAAAAGAGAAGACCGATTCGGGAGAAATGTTTTACACTACGCAGTTGTCTACGGAAATTATTTAATTGATGGAATATTTTGGATGATTGCAAAGAATTTAGAATTGTTCCACAAAAAGGACAAGTTGGATGCTTCCTGTCTATCTTATTTGTTTCTCTCAGACCACATAGGACAGCTGCGTTTCTACTTTTACCACTTAAATAGTTACACAGAAGACTATTTGCGGAATCCATCACTTTGTCCCGCTTTAACACTCATGCTAAATCCAACCGGCTTTAATAAGGACCAGCTCAACTATTGTTCAGAACTCTTTTATTCAGTATTTATAGGAACCATTTACAGTTCGGTGACCTCTCCGTATAACTCTCGGAGTCTGAGTAGGTATATATCTGACCGAGACCGGGAAGAGAGGGAGAAAATAGGCGATGTGAGTTATAAAAAATTCATAGACAAGTTGAATGACGATTCCTCGCAGCTAAAAAAGAAATTAGAAATTAACATTAGATGGCTTTTGGATTGCAATTGGCCTAGTGGTAAAACCGTCAGTTTCTTGCAGAATCTGTTTCTCCATAACTCTCATGACATTATGTCAAGTACAATGGATATCAATTGGAGTGAATGGGTCAAATATTGTTTTGACGAGGAGAATAAGCGTGGATACCAACTCGCCGCTGGTACACTTTACTGTTATGATAGGGAGGGATATGATTCAGCTTTTAGTGAGACGGAGATTAATGTTAATGGTCGAGTATTGCCGATATTAAAGGAGAACCTCGAGTTGAATTACGGTAACATGTTTCAATATATGACCGCTGATGATGAATATCGTCTATGGAAAAGTTGTACAGACGACGAAAAGAGAATCATGTTCAAAATTATAAAAAAGAATAAATTTTATTCAATTCTTCGGGTTGGTACTTGGGCTTTTAAGAACCCTCGTGCCTTTGCCTCATTCATAGACGTATTAACTGGTTTCATTGAATGTAATGAGGATTCGTCAGAACTGAAAAACGCGTTTGTGTGGGCATTTCAAATTGGTATTGATGAGGAAGGGTCTCAGTGTATTTGGAATGCCAGTGACGAGTGTACAAGGAAGCGATTGGTGAATGATAATTTTAAATACGTTGGTCCAAACGAGAAACAATCAGCTCCTCCAATTTCTGATGATGATTTTGAGCGTATCCTTTCAGAAAATGTTAATTGGATAAGAAAGTCTAAAACATGTCTGGATACAACTAATAATATTTCCATTTCACTTCGTTCGCATGTTGAAGCTATACAACGTGAACGAATAGATCTTATTTAATTGCCTTTCATGATCAGCGATATCCCAAAAATCGTATTAGTAGTATTAATACTAAGTGTAAGTAGTATTAATAACTTTCAGGGGGGGTCAGAGTGGTGAGACGGTCAATGTCTTATTCTCTATGTCCATGATGCTTGGTTCCCTTCCAAGTACCCCTGACGTTCCACCTGAATATACCCGTGAGGTTTTTAGCACTATAGCAGTGCATGTTTTCCCACTGGCCTGCGTATAAATAAATCGCAGGGACGAATGTCTATATTCTCCTTCCCAGGGTAAGTTAAAGACAAACTCTGGACGTAACATGCGGTGACAGTGCAGTAATGCATTCGTTCATATCTAAGGTGAATTCCGAACCTACTAATGGTAGGGTTGTTGCCTGTAAAGCAGCGTAGAATTAGACGATAAGCCTTGATATGAACACATGGAATGTGTGATATCTGCCTGTCTACTCGCGACTCAGGATAGGCCTAGACCAGGCATAAGTCCAGAGTATAACTTCCAGAGTTTGTATTAATAACTTTCTCTACGCTACCAACGATAAAGTTTAGATCAAGGAGATTTAGAAATTAGCGTATTGCATAGATGATTTATATAATATGTTTGTTGATATGTTGTAGGTATAGTATATTCAATTAGGCAATGTAAACAATGTCTGGGTATTATAACTACAAATTCGGTGAATTCTCGCCATATAGACACGGCCTAGTCAACGTGTATAACGCCAGAGCTTTATAGAAATGGCACGGGCTCTGTATACTCAGCCTAGGCATTGTTTATATTGCGTGTGGTATTCGCACTGAAATACTTATGATGAGAAATAATTGCGGATACATTATAATAATTACACTGAATGAAGGGAACAATATTCCATGAACTGGTACTCTTTCTCTTACGATCATATTATACGAATTTTTACTCCTATGTGAAGCAATAACATAATCGCTGTAAGTTCGATGCAAACGTGTATTGTATCCACAGAACTCGGATGTCTGTACATAATTTTTAATATTATTCGAACACTAGCTAATTTTTTAAAAGCTATTGTACAATTTTACTATTGAAAAACTTAAGATACATGTGCAATTAACAATGCGATCCCCACATATTTACATAAATGCTAACTGAATTTTATTTTAACATCATAATGCAAGTAGTTACTCATGGTGGACCAGTAATGTATGTACACGAAAGTGATTGGTGAATGCGAATTTTAAGTAAGTTGGTCAAAATGTAGAACCATCAACTCTTTCCGCTTTTGATTCTAATTTTGTACATATATTTTCAGGGGAAAATGTTAATTGGGAAAGATTGTTATGTGACAGAACTAATAATATTTTCATTGGAATGGTTTTCGACCGAAAGTGATAAGGCTTTAATGGCTTTATGATTGGCACGATAGTAATAACTCACATTGATAAGGAACCCTTTAATTGGGTTGAATGATCATTTAAGCGAAGTAATAGGACGGATTTATAGTATGTATGTTTAAATGCATGAAGTATTTAAATATTTTAATTTGATATATTTGATTATAAAATTGTAGTTTGAATAATAATAATATCCCACTTTGGATTGTTACAATTTTTTTACTATTACGATCTTATTCTCCTATAATTTGAACACCTAAGTTAACAACAAAGACAAATGTTCAAACACCTGAGCAAATGAACTGTAATTTATATTTATAATAATAATAAAACAAAACGACCGTTGTTCTATATATATATTTCATAGCATTATTGCGAAAGACCACAGGTCTGTAGCTATACGTTTGGTCATCGTGTTAGTATGTACGTACGTACGTACGTACGGAAGCACTCTAGCAGTCACATTTCTAAACAGAATCACTTCAAATTTGGTGTGCGTGACCCTTTTGCCATAGCTCTGGACGAGTTCGTTAATCAGCAAAATTGCTCTACTACTAGGGGTACTTGTCTATTTAAACCTGGTCAATAAGCAGCATATCTCAATCAACATAACACGAAGCTACCTGAAAAGTAGTGGAGCACAATTTTGTATCACTGCTTCATATTGTGAAAGTTGAACCAGTAGTGAAGTGAAACACTTTTCCAACGAAGATTTAGCACTTCGACAGGTCGTTGAAGGTCAAAAGTTCACGGAATTGAAATATTGACAAAACCTTCATAAATCACATGAGGCCTGAACTTTTTGTGTGCGTCAATTTATTTAGTCATTTCATCAGTGGTATTAATTATTCCACGATCAGACTAATAATTACAAGGTTTTTATTTGGCAAGCTTTGTTAATAGAATATTGAAATATTTATTATTTTCCCCTGGCAAACACATTATTATTTTAGTACATATATGGTGATCCGGCACGCGTTTGCATTTTACGGAATACTTCAACCTGTCATTCATTAGCATATTTCTATTTAAGAATCATAATAAAGGTCATAGCGTGATCAAAGTAAATGTAGGAAATAAAAGTGGTTCAAAGGAGCTCAAAGGAGCAGACGTTCCTTTGAGATACTTTTCACTCCAGCTGGAACGAAAGTATGGTTAAAGTTAACAAAGGTAATTTGGAGGAGGAGTTGTTGTTTAACACAATTTTCCATAAGGCTACGTGTTGGAGTGGTCACAGGGTATTTTCATTCAATGTTCCCATAAGGCTATGTGTTGGAGCCGTATCAGAATACTTTGACTCCATTTTTACATAGAGTTACACGTTGGAGCGGTTGCAGACTATTCCGACTCGATTTCCCATAAGACTACGTGTTGGAGCGGTTTCAAACTACTTTGACTCGATTTCTCCATAACGCTACGTGTTGGAACCCGAACATAGAATATTTTCGTTCGATTTTCCATAATGTTACGTGTTAGAGCGAGTACTTGGTCGATTTTTATATACATCACCTTGTAGAACTCCCACAACAATGTGTGTTACAAAAAAAAATTCAAAAAAAAATTTCAAAAAAAAATAAAAAAGAATATTTTTTTCCCCATAAGGTATGGGTTGGGCCGTCACTGTCGATTTTTATATGTGGGCTCTTATGGTATTTCCATAAGACTCTGGGTTACCGGACTTGGAATTTTCTATAAATTTCTCGCCATCGTGGCGCGCCCCACCGTACTACTGTATTTAAGTCTATAGTTAGGTCTTGAAGAGAAACCACGCGTTTTTATTGTTGGTCCCAAATTGACTTTACCTGTTTCTCGCATGCAGGAGGAAGTGGGTGTGGACATAAGTCATGCAGGAGCTGATAGCAAGATTCTCAATATTTTGCATGACTGGCCTGTGTTGACAACAAATTTATCTACTGTCTGGTCTTATCATTAATTTACACCTTTTCCTAGCAGACCTAGACTGGAATGTGAACCTTGTACATTTTTGTAAATCGGTATAAAGGGTTGCATTCCAGGAAGAAAAAATTTCACTCTCAACTTTACTACTTGTATACCATCGTAATTTTTTCACTAAATTATTTTCTTTCTCTTTTTAAGCTAAAGTTCTTAAAAATAACGACTTTTCAATTTACTCTCTTCTGCCGTCATATGCGTGCTTTCCCAGTCTCATGGGTCAATGTGGCTTTTCCGTGTTGTTTTTAGAATTGGAGCACGACGCAAACCCTAAAGCAACAACAACTTAAAACTGCTTTGTTTTTAATTTAAGTGTTATGGAACACGTAGACAATTCATGGGAATAAGAACAACTCATAACTGAATATAAACACTCACAAGGGAGAGTCACAGCAAGTACACCAGCACCCAGATATGACATATTTCTTTTTTAGTCCCCCGGCATGCCCTGACCTTGAATCAGTCAAATTTCGTCTGCAGAAATCATAACTGTGCTTCCCAGAGGTTTTTATAACATGTATTGAGGTTATTAATTAAAAATGAAAGCTCAGCCCTGCAAGTAGGTCTTTTGCAATAAATAATAATTTTAGTTTTCCACTTAAAAGTTCGTCATATACAACAGTAGCTTCTCTTGAACTATTTAGTGGGATAGACAGGCGGGCTAGACGGGCGTAATAAACATTCATGTGTACTAAAATATGGCGTGCGATGTTTTCATTATTTTTTGTGTATGGTGCTGAATATACTATGAAAACTTAAAAAGTAAACAAACCAATCAAGTTAGCTTGTCCAGAGAAAGTCGCCGTAATATGAATAAAACATCTTATGATGTGAGTAACATGACTTTAATTTTGGCCCTAGCTTTTGCATGTGCAAAATATTACTACTGGAGTCATTCAAAACGTTAAGAGCATATCCGCCGTATAGTCTACGATTGCAGAGTACGCCGTCATCTTCGCATCTTCATCCAAGTATTTCATGGACCCAATGCCTATCCGAATGTTTCTGAGAGATCTGAGCTCTTTCTTTTGAAACTTTGTTTGACCTGGTAATCCCTTCCTGAGTGTCAAGGCTTCTGCTGTGAGTGTAGTTATCCCTCCACCTTTCTCAAAAAGAATCATGAGGAACACAAAATACATACAGTTGACCAAAATCATGGTGGATTTAACTGTGGGTTCCAGGTCAACTCGAATCACAATGTAGTTGAGGATGACAATCATTGTGAGAATGCAAGACGTGATGACTGGCATGAGAACATCTTGAATACATGCATTCATTTGGGATACAAAGACCTGAGAGCAGTGATAGTGTTTGACCCAATTCTCATGATTGTTGAAGTATGATCCGATCTCTGTTCCTCTATTTTTTCATTTCATTAAGACATTCATTAAGACATCATATATAATACAGTGAAATACTCACTTGAGTGTTGACTGCATTTGAAGGGCGACGAGTATCGCAGGTACAGCGAAGGCCAAGTAAATGTATGCAGAAGTAACTTCTTCTGCAATCGCAATGAGCTCGACAACAGAATATCCAATTACTTTTGTAACAGAGTAATGACTCCACTTGATCTGTTCTACTCCACCCGACGTCCTATTCACGACGATTCGATCACATACATGAAGGAAACGATTGTAGATGTGCATCTCACATGTTGATAAGAACGAGAGTACGACGCCCAACTGCATGACTGTGCATCCCCAGAAAAATCCCTTCATCAATTTCCCAATAAAATTATTTTGATTTGGTGGACCCGTCACTGCTGTCATTGCTGAAAACAAAAAATTTTATTTGAAAAATACACAATAGTAGGTGTAAAATAGACTAACTGACCTTCAAACTGCTTTGCATATGTGTTGAAATTGTTGATGACGGACACGAGCTCTCGACACTTCCACATGGTGTGTAAATGAAGAAATTCAGTGAACAGAAATCCTGCCAGAATCTCAGTGTGAAGTGAATCGTAAGATGTAGATATATCAACCTTACCACTCCATGCATCATTCACAAAAAAGTACAAGATGGTTGCTTTTTGAGAAAAGACTATGGACTGTACGAATGCATAGAGACTCAACTTTAATTTTGATTTAACATGGTGGACTCGTCCAGTAGATTTGTCCATGTAGGCTGGAAGCAAACCCAAATAGTATGCATAATTAATGAAAAGAGATTGAGCTTCTTTGATATTTTTTGAAGGAAGGGTGTGGACCACCAATGGCGGTGGCGGGGGATCAGTTGGACTTGAATCACACTCTGACTTTGACTTCTCCATCGGAAGCCAGTCAATAAAGTGACAAATACTTTACCAAAACTTGTCACCTAAAAATACTTCATTTTTATTTTAATTGCTATGGAACACGTAGACAATTCATGGCGCGATAAGAGCTGAGTATAAAACACTCAGGTAAATACTCAATATATAACGAGTTATATTTTCATAAGAGGAAAAGAGGACGTTAATGAATAATTAAAGGTTTTGGTTTTTTAATGCTGGTCTTATCGGACAGTAGCTTTATTTAGAGGGATAGACAGCCGTAGTAGTAAACATTCATGTATAATAAAATATGGCATGATCTTTCTTCATCATTCTTTGACTGACTACAATGAGAACATCAAGAATGAACCAACAAAGTCGGCTATTGAAAAGTAACTCACATTGACTATGGAACTAAAGGTCTTAGTATTATAAATTGACAGAACAAAATCTTGAGGAAAAAATAGAGAAAAGTTCATCGTACCTCGTACGTATCATCTCCATTGAATTATGTAGAGAAACAGTGGTAATAAACATTCATACATAAACAAAATATGGCGTGACATTTCCACCGAATGAGTATAATCGCAGTCCAATCAGTGTTTCGGAATATGCAACGAAAACACCCAAAATGTACAACACAATGTAGATGGCTAAAGAAGAGAAAGGGCATTAAAATGCTTTGTGATGTCTGCAGCTTGCATGTCGACTCCATACGTTATTAACTTTTGATAGATTTTTGAATTGAAAGTATTGACTTGGAAGAATCCGTTGGAAAAAGACGAAATACATTGTGTATGAGCCGAAAAGTATCCATCAAGTCAACGAGTGAAAAGGGTATAAGACTGGACAGATAAATTGAGACTTTCCTGCACGGTGAATGAATAATAATTCAGTAAAAATGCACAACATGACATACAGAAAAGAAAACAATTCCAAATTCCTTCTCAAACATGCAGTCAATCGTGGCAATCAAGTTAGCGTGAGTGCTACGATATGCTTCAAGCACAAATGACTCACAGAACTGTGGGAACAAAAGAATACTCACGTTAAATACAAAAAACTCAAAATGAAATGACAATCAATCGAAAACATGTCTAATTTCTATCTCAACATGACTACTGATAAAAAACATGTCTAACTTTTCAAAACCACAAAAATCATCAAAACCAAACCAAAATACTGAACCACTACACGGGTTAAACTCAAAACTATAAACATTGTAAATAATCAAAATCATGTCTAAATTCTAAAACTAAAAATGACAATTATTTCAAATACTAAATCATTACATTGAATACTTTCACAAATCCAAAATTTTCAAAATACAGTACATAAACCACAAAAACAGGTCAATCATTATTTAACAAATCTAATGTCTAAAATTCTGGAAAAAAATCTTTATAATCAAGTCGAACCCTAAACAAGCTAAAATCTCTAACTCAAAATCAAAATCTTTAAGATCAAACTAAAACTTTAAACCTTTACTTAGGCTAATCAAAAATCAAAACATAATTAGCCCAAATCCATAATCTCAAATAACATTGTAGACATGGCATGACATAACATTTAATCCAATAATTACAATTTACCACTGTCTTCTCTTTCTTCTTTTCTCTGTTCTTCCTCTGTCTCCAACGAGATTCCGAACTTTCTCCCACCATTTCTTCCCGGAAATGCGGTAGTGGATGTCGACCATGGGAACAGGACTGGCCGTTGAACTTTCTCCAACTTTCTCGACCATCCAGCGTCCTTCCTTGATTCCTCCAACAGTGACAGGGCTCCAGCCAGGAATCCTCTGCCCCCTGCTCCTTTTCCTCTCTGTCCTCCAGAGTCCAAGTCACCTCCCACCGTCTTATTCTCATATCCGGTTCTGTGGTCGTCGATCCTTGGCAATCATCTCTGGGGATAGGATTTTCCTTTGGGTCCAACAGGGATAGGGTTCTCACCAGACGTCTTCCTTGTGATGCCTTCTCCTCCTGTTCCTCCCTCCTCTTGGCTGGCCATCGTAGCCGCCTCCAACCTCCAAATACCACCGCGGGGGTCCTCTGGGCTTTCCTCCTCACGGTCTTACTTCCAAAATTATCCCTCATAGAGAGATAATGACACAAATAATGATCACCGTGACTTAACATATGCAGAGCTCCAGGATCAATCATTAAGTTCCCTTTTGTGAACGTTTTAACTGTTTCACGCTGTATGTTAATTATGTATAGTAGAGTCGCAGAAAATCTCTCTTTTCAGCAAGTTATCTATGGGCGCATTGTGACTCTGTGAGTATTAAGTGTTGTGGAGCGGTGACACTCATAGGCGAACTTAGGTTCTCACAATTTCATCACCATTAAGGAGAATGAGGCTAATCTCAAGAATACCCAGAATTTCTGTCTTCATTTTTATTATCCTTTGTTTTATATTTACGGGGAGTGCAATGAAATCATCCCGATTTCTGGACGCCGTGACTTTGAGTACACACCACGTGTCCAACTCCAACAATATTTCCACGAGGAATGATTGCATTATTAGTCTGAGTGATATTGTATACACTAACAAGGTAAACTATTCTGCTGTCCAGAGCGCCCAGTAACCCGACCATAATTTTTGGGTAGCTTTGGTCACCCAAATGATGAA
>JAQIXO010000178.1:0-30069 GCA_034700305.1 Protaphorura armata
CCTGCCCAACTAGTTTCAATTTTCTGCATGACAACAATTGGTAGTTAAGAGAATCCCATGGGCCTATTATTAAAAATTGACCAGTAGAACGGTTCACCTTGTTCTTCAGACACTTGGATTTCTTTGACGTCATAGCCATCAACATTAGATGCATTACAGACGTAAATGCCGGCCATGGATGACTCAAATTTTGGAAACAATAGCGTGCTACCGTCCACAATCAATTCTTCAGATATGTTCTTCAAACAGAAAAAAAAACAATTTACATACCTTAGAAAAATATTAATTGGTTTATACATACATAATTACCTGTCTGTCTTGCATTGCCCATTCGATGGTTGGGATTGGAAATCCAACTGCTTCACACACAATGATTTGATTCAAAGCGTCAACTTTGAACTCAAATTTGTCTCGTGTAAGTATTCGGGGTGATTCAGAATCTATGTATGAGAGAAATGTATCATTTTAGAATATTTATTCTAAACTAAACTAAAATTAAAAATTAATGTACCTCTGATTGAAATATTTAGTGTTGACTCAATCCAATCCTCAGAATTAATGACGGGGGATCGGCACACAAGGTTAACAATTTCTGTGTTGAAAAATATTATATGGGTGGAAGCACCTGCAGAATCAAAGCTGTGAATTCGTAGATCTGAAGTAATTTTAGCTAAATCTGAAATGAAGAAATAATACATGGATTAAAAAATCCCTAATTTTTTATGAGGTGGTGGTCAAACATTGTCATTGTTGTAACTAACTCTTAACAGCTTACCATCACGAAGAACCACTCGAGTTTTATTTTCAAATTCAAGAAGCCAGTGGAAATCACCTTCGGCAATGTAACGATGAGATCGGCATTCAAAAAAATATTCAACTTTTGTTCTTAGATTTGTCCCCCAATCTGCCTCTGGGTCCCACATCTTCTTAACTATACTCTTGGCCTTTTCGGGCACGTCCTCGTCGTAACTGTTGGGAAATTTATTATTATTATGTGTCAAAACTTGTCCGTTGTAACATATGTAGGTATCTGTATAATTTCTAATTATGTAAACGTACAAGTATTGAATTTGATCAATTCCACTGAATCGTAGTCGCATAAATATATGAGTATTATTTCCAGCAGAGCACAACACAGCCCCAGCTGCTCCCGATCTTACTCCTTCACACGAAGTTGTATTGGCATGTTCTCCGTTCAATCTGCAAGTTGTACTTTGTCCTCTAATAACGGTATTGTACTCTGGCTGATTGCAGGGATGACGTGTATCCTATTGACACGAATAGTTAATTAGTTTAGGTCCAAATCTAGACAAAGTGCTAACAAAGGATGGTCATAGAATGTATACCAACACAATCATTTTTTTCTCTAGTTCCTGGGCATGCCCTGACCATGAATCATTCGAATTTCGTCTGTTGAAATCATAATTGGGCCTCACAGGGGTCACAAAATCTCAACCCTATGCCCCTCACATAATGTAATCTGCTCTCTTCCTTGCCTGTGGGAGGAGTTTTGTTCTCCCTCCCTTGCTTGTGGGTGGAGTTTTGTGCTCCCTCCCTGCATTTTGCATTACATTGGGGAAGACTTTTCGTGACCTCTGGAAGGCCCAATTATGATTTCGACAGGCAAAATTCGATTGATTCGTAGTCAGGACATGTCCGACAAAAAAAATGTCATCTGAGTACTGGTATACATGCCATGAGTACCCCTTGTAAGCTATATAGATTACTTTTAGGAGGCATGATCCAATCTGTTGGTACTGTGCCCATGTTTCAACCAATAGAAATTTGAGAGTTGCATCATCGAAACTGTCAGAGGAACAGAAGATGTACTGGTCATCATGATTCAATCTCAATCCCTTGTTCTCCTTACTCACTTCTTCCACGTCTATGGAATGTAAGACACATTGTTAGTTAACAACTAAATAGTTTAAATTTAACATTTGTTGATTTTACTTTGAACTATGACGTTCCATGTGTGAAGGACTTGTCCAGATGTCTCACTAATGCAAGACATTGACACTCTATCCTTGCTAACCAAGTTGACATTATGAAATTCTACAGTGAATCTTGGCTTTGGTTTATCAGACGTTGAACTATGAGTTTCACGAACAATCACTTGACTTCCATTACGTAAGAATATTGTTCCGTCTAGGTAGACTGGATTTGTATGTGAACAACTGATACGAAAGTCCGAACTAATGCTGGTTGCATGTGTGTAATGTACTAGGTCTACTCCGGTTGGATGTACAATTACATCTGAAAGCACAATAATGGAGTGGTTATTAAATCCTGATTCCTTGTAATAAAATTATGATGCCTTACCTTCAAGGTCAAAAATCCCAAAATCGTAGTAATTGTAGTCGGAACAGCGAAAAGTATTTGCGTAGTTTGGGTAGAGTGTTGTGTTCAAAAGAAAACCCATGCTCGGCTCATACGTAACCCTCGTCCCATCAACAGGTAGCGATTGCTCAAATTGAAAAAAAATTCAATCAAATTGCGGCAGCCATTCATAATTACATTAATCAAATACTGATTTTGCATATCATACCCAACCACTTTGAGATTCCGTATCCTGGGCGAAGAGTACGTCCGTATTGTCAGCGTAAGGGACACAAGGGATGAGAATGACTTCAGTGTCTGCTTTCAGAATGGGGAAATTGTTGAACATATCTGCCAACCCATTGGACACATGTGGCAACCAATAAACTCTGGACAGTCCACCAGTCCCTAGACTTCTATACACTAGTAATATCACTGTCTCCTCGTTATCCCCGTCTCCTTTAATACTGTACCTGATGGATCGCCTGTTGAAAATGTCCGGTCTCATTTTAACACTGAACATGTTAACACTTGGACTCGTTGTATTTTTTAAGAAAAAACTCTCAGTCCGAATTTTTACATTTAAATCCGAGACATAGCCATCCAAAAACCTGGCTTCAACCGCCATTTTGAAAGTAGCTGTGCATTCTATGTCAATGGGGTTTGCACTAATGTCAACTCCAACCTTTAGAGTAGAGTACCCAACACAGGTGTAGTCATTCTCATCAGCCGAATTATAAGTATCAATGTGAATGACACAGTTAGGGGGTTCGATTTGGTTAACAGATTTGTTTGGAATGCACATGGTTGTGCTCACGTTCTTAAACTGTGAGTGTACTCCACGCATTGTTCCAAATATTGTCCACAATATTAAACACTCAACTAGTCTGGAAGACATGGTCACTCACAGACTCACAAATGGACGTCGTTCTTATTAGCTCAAGACCAACTGAAACTATTGTATCATTCAATTGAGTTTTTTTTATGATTGACATTCACATGCCCACGTTCAAAGTCCTGCCTTATCTAGAAAATTGAGTTGAACGTTCATTCAGACCTAAATGTGTGTTTAATGAATTTTATTGAGTTGAATCAATTCCACAGACAGATACAGTAGAGCATTAACAGAGAATGGAAAACTCCACAGTCTGTGCAAATTCACACATTGTACAATCTTATCTGTATAAGTCAATTAAAAGAGGCCATATCATATAGTGTTGCAACACTCAATTATAGGAGAATTGTCGGTACTCCATAATTTGTATACTGTCACATAAAGGCGAGTCCCCCGTTTAGTATTAACTACAGACGAGTTTACACGCTTCAACCTTGCATCATTAGTCCAGCGGTACAAATCAATAGAGTGGGTAATTGGTTTTGAGCCAATGGTAGTATCATGCTATGAGTGTAGAATTCCCAGGACTGGAGGACCTTCGGACGAGAATTTCTTATCCGGATAGCGGGTGAATCATTTGAATCATCATGACTATTCTTAAAGTCAGCACTCTGTTGATGTCTCTTGATTTTTAATATAAAATGATCGTTCCTCTCCTCATCATGCTTCGGGTGAGGTCATTGGAAATGTGTATGTAAAAAAAATCAGGTTATATTGTTAAATCGAATGGATGCAGTTTTTAGGAGATAGAAAAGATGGGAGAGTAACTCTTTTAAAACGTCATCACATGTGTACAGTGCCACGGTGTAAGACATTTGAACATGAAAGGACTAAAGTAATATAATTATTATTATTACTCATGTGACAAATATCATCAATTTCGACGTTACCGGTAGTAGATCTAGAGGTTACTACATAAATTAAAATCACCCCACCCAAGTATCGCTCTATTAATGCAATGCATATTATTTCTTGATGTGGTATTGAACAGTCCATATGATATTGGATAAACAAATATTTCTTATTTTACAGTTTTAGGATATCGTTAGTTTTCGTATTTTCTCAAAGGTTTTCACAAGGAAGAGTACGTTCCAGTTATAACTCCACGACATTTTATCTGGAAAACTTGATTTTTCGAAACTTGAAATTTTGCGTATGAAAGAATGTCACGACGCATACATCAATAAAAAACGATCTATTCTTCTATAATTCTGTGTATCAATATCCTACGATCGCAATCCCTCAGGACAGCTCATCATGTTCCTGATATCAATGTCATGTGGTCCTCAGGAAATCGAATTTTGTTCAAGCTCAAGAAATAAGAGTGTCATTCCTCGATACACCATGGACACGCCCTGGCCAAGAAAATTAGTCTTTGTTGATTCACAGTAAATATTTGACCATTTCCTTAAAACATCGTCACGTGTGGATTACACTAAAATCCCTTAACGCCCTAGAAATGCATAAAAGACGAAAGGATTTAATTAATAAACTAAACATTTTGTGGTTTCTCACAATGTCAAAACTGTAAGATTAATCTTCACAGTCCAAATGTTTGGCGCAAATCCACACGTCTCCATTGAAATAATTCGTTTGTCGATTGAAATCCAATCCTCGACCTAATGTGAAAATAAATTAAAGTTAACTCCAACAATCGTTCTATTAGCACAATGCATATAATTCTTTGAGATGATATTGAAAAATCCATAAGAAATTGGACGAACAAATCTTTTTTATTTTACAGTTTCAGGATATCATTAGTCTTCGTATTATTTCAAAGGTTTTCACAGGAGAAAGTCCTTTCGAAAGTTACTCCCCGACATTTTATCTGCAGAACTCTTTTTAATTGTTAATCCCATTTCATCCTATCAACAAATTATACCTTGAAAGAATGTCATGACGCGCCTTTAATAAAATAAAGTTCTCTTCTCATATCATTCCGTGTATCAATGTATTACAATCTCTACCCTCAGGATTGCTCAGCACATTCCTGATATGTAAATTTTTAAGCCAAGCCCAATAAATATGCGCCATCATTACAAAGCATTCATTGATCGATACACAAACGACACACCCTCAAGTAAATTATGTTTACCGAGACGGCTCCAGATTCATCAAAGGACTTCAAATGAAATAAACTAGGATTGTCTCTAATGTCACAGGCTAGAATTGGCTTTTGACGCGTGGAATTGCTTATAAATTAAAATTACTGCCAACAATTGTTCTAATTTTCTGTACAGCCTCCATTTGACTTTAACTGGATGAGTTATATTTAAGTCCGTTGATTTAAATATTTTGTAACTCGTTTCATGCCCAATATGAATGTCTCAGTTTTATTGATCATTCAATTAAAAAGGGATAACCTAGAACGCACAATGCGTACTATTTCCAGAGACGGAACCCAGAAATCCGCAAGAATCTAAATATTTTTGATTTCAGATTCACATAGTTTCAATATATTATTATGATTCGTAATTTTCTATAGTAGTAAATTCATTAATCGTGCTTACAAAATTTTACCTTGAAAGAATGTCATGACGCACATCATAAAAAACAATGTTCTCTCTTATCATTATTAATATCGTGCAATCGCAATCCCTCAGGATAGTTCGGGTTTCTCATTTCTGATATATATCTGTTTATGCCTACGAACTATGCGCCATCAATACATATATTGATCGATACACAATCGACATACACTCTGAAGTAGATTATGGTTACCGAGAGCGCTTCAGAATCATACAAAATGGCACGCAATAGGGTTGTCTCTACTACTGTCACTAGGCAGAATTTGCCCTTGACGCGTGGAGTTGAACAAATAATTGCTAGTTGAACGCCGATACTTCTGTGACACTTCTTCGTGTCGTTTGTAATTCAATTCTTGTGAAATCAAAACATCCTAATTTTCCTAATACGCATATGACTTACGTTCGTTTTATTGATCATTCATTTACGAAGGGACAACCGAGAAAGCACAATGCATACTGTTTCTCGAGATGGAGTTGAGAAATCAAGAAATTAAATATTTTCTCATAGTTTTAACATTTTATGAGTTTTCTTCATTGTTTCTAATTAACGGTTTCATTTTATCACGCATACAAAATTTTACCTTGAAAGAATACTATGTCGCACATAATAAAAAATAAGATTCTTCTCTCATATCACTCCGTGTATCAATATCGTGCAATCGCAATCCCTCAGGATAGCTCAGGTTTCTGAATTATGATATCTGTTTAAGCCCAACAACTATTATGAGCCATGAATATAAATTGATCGTTATGAAACCGGCATGCTCCTAAGGTAAATTAAGTTGACAGAGAGCTCTCCGGATTGAACTAAGGATTTCAAATGACGCGAAATATGTTTTTCTATTGCGACGCTTGGCAGAATTTGCCCTTGACTCGTGGAGTTGAACAAACAAATGTCAGTTGAACAAACAAATGTCAGTTGAACACCAATACTTAAACTGAGTCGATTTGACATTTCGTGACATTCGTAGTTGAAATCGAGGTATCTATCATAGCGTTGCAATAAAAATGAAGGCGCATCTATTCAATTCTCTCGCTATCATCGTCCTAATTAATTTTGCCAAAAGTAAATCGATTTCCACTCAAATACTAAATTTATTTCGAACTATTGATTCGTGTCATATAAAATTTGTTGGGGGGAAATTGGAAAAAACGAATTTATACAGCGACGAGGCGGAACAGTATCTCAGCGTAACACGACAAAGCTTGAGACCTGTAGTGTTCTACGGTGCACTGGAGAATGCTGTATCACTCGATCCACAATGGAAAAGACTGGACAAGAGATTACGTTTTCCGATTGACTCAAATACCAAATACATTGAGTGCAGTGTGCAAATTATATTTGTTCCCAATGTTCCAAACATCAGAGTGATTGAACGAGTGATTGAGACAGATGTACAGTTGAACAGAGTCCACGTTCTCACAATTTTGGTAACAAATGAGAATCTGCAAGAAAAGGAGCGAGGATCTGTAGCTCAGAGTGTGCACGCAGTGTATGGATATTTTGCAACCATTATTGAGTTGTACAATAGAAGTATGATGAGTTTGGTTTGTTTCCTCTGTGAGGCTGGTGCGTTGAAGGAAATATCAAATGCATTCAATCTTGTCAAAGATTTTGAAGACATGTGGTATGCTGAACATAAGGACAGGAAAGGACTGTTGGTTTCTTCACTTCGGGCCGAATCAGTTGAGAATTATCGCCTTCAAATATCCTGCAAACCAGTCATCATGTTTCAGCCGATGGAACCAAAAATCAAAATGATGCGATGGTTAGCTTTACTTAAGAGTGTTAATGAAATCCACGAATATGACTGCGCAAGTTTAGAAATGGTTAGAAAATTTAACTTCACTTGGGTTGGATGGGGAGAAAAGCCTTTCAACCTTACTCATGGCATACTTGGTATCGGAATTCTCTTTGACGAGGTAGTAATTTCTGTATATACGTCTGGTTTAATAAAACCTCACACAGTACAAATATCGCCATACTATTTTCAAGTGCTTGCGACTAAACGTTATATCTCCGACCACAACATAAAAGCGTTGTACAATTCCATGGATTTCCCAACTTGGCTCTTTAATTCATTGTCATTGGTGGGAGTAACTTTTGTACTATTTCTCTTTCGGGACAACAAATTCTTGATTGGTGGACCTAAATCTAGCGTGAGTGTAGCCTGTATGCTGGGAACTTTGATTAACCAAGGGGTCTCAACACCTAAATACCTTAAAGCGCAAGGAATGCTCGTTTTTGCTACCTGGACTCTAGTGGGAATTGTGATTACAAATGGATACGCAGGTGTTCTGACATCCCTTGCAACTAAACCTACATCACTCTCATACCCGAAGAGTCTACGTGAACTAGCAAACAGTGATTTGCAGATTGCATCCAATTCGTTTATATTAAACACAAGTCGGATAAAAGTTCCACACATACCTGTCATGTTCAACAACTCCTCGTGTTGGCATTGTCGAAAAGTAATTAATTCAACTGCCTATATTACGGAAGGTGTGGGTGTAGTATTTCGAGACGCAATCACGTATAATCGTCCAGTTCTAACCAATTTGGGATTGAAAAGCTTTTCTAAGAATTTTGTAATCGTTCATAAGGAAAACAAGCATGTCATGGAAGAACTTGTTAAAGTTGTACTAAGTAATGTTGCACACTTAGTTCACACTGCTATCGTTGAAGAATTCGTGTATATTCATCTTTTCTCAGTCTCAGCGAACTATATACACAAACTGGTCAAATCAAGTCTCCGTGCAATAATGGATTCAGGTTTGTGGAGCAAGTGGAATGAAGTGTGCCAAATGACTCGAAGACTAGGTAGCAGAGGTTATGGAAAATACTATGAAATACTCCGGGAAGGCGTTCCAATAATGCCGTATGTCGCATCTGCTTTGCAAGAATCTAACCCAGAGCCTAAAGCTATGAAAATCAACTTTCTGAGTATTCCGTTCACTGTCTTTGCAGTTTGTCTAGGAATTTCGTGTATGGCTCTGGAATTGGAAATACTAGTTGCCTCAAACCTTGTGACTGATGATTCGTGTGGGAGGTTAAAAATGATCTGGACGGCCAGCATCAAACTTATTAATACGAGTCTGCCAAAGCAAGAGGTCATCACATCGTTCATTCATGTAGTACATGTCGACACGCATCAAGTACGAAGTGCACCCTTGCGAACTAAGCAGACAATTAAATCCAATCAAGACAGGAGACACCGTGCCCGTGCACGTACATCCTATCCTAAACAAAAGCGAACGGAGATGACACTTTGATTTCAATATCATTGTTCATTTTGAAACAAAACTGAAATGTCCTGACGAAAAGGCGAGAACTACAATTACATATACATAATTCATATCTTAATTAAACACTATACAATACATGTTACTTCTCGAGGTGCAATTGATCATGAGTAATTGATAAGAAATAGAATAAATACACATTACTTGACGTTACACAATTTTAATTGTCATTTTTTTGGTAATTTTTCTAACTATTTTATATTTTCACATAAAGCCCCAATTAAATTGTATGTAAAACTAAACGAAACTTAAAACATATCTTCGAAAATAGGAAAACTATTTATACCTGGACACTGCGCACTGGGCATATTTGGAACACCCACAAAATGGAATGTCTTTCTTATTGTTGTTCTGAAATACAAATGGGTTTGCAAGGGTGGCGAGTCATTAGAATCACGCGTGACTGACAAGGGAAGGGTACCAAGTGCTGGTCTAGTAGAGAGTCGCTGCATATAATCCATTGGAGACCATCAAAATTAATGGTGTTTTACAAAACTTTAGATCTGAGAATTTAATTTCCGATTTTCAATTTTTTTTCAATATTTCGAACCAAACTATCCTAAGGGCCCATAATGAAACTAAAATTTTCATGGGTCATTTTCCATGCCCATTTCTGAGTCGATCCATAACCTATGAATATTTATGTGTTTTGATTTTCTAAATCCAACAAACTATAAGAAATTAGACAAACATATATTATTAATTTTAGACAGTTTCAGGATATCATTAGTTTCCGTATTTTTCCAAAGGTTATCATAAGGGAAAAGATGTTCGAGTGTTACTCCTGGACATTTTATCTGTAAAACTGGATCATTTGTTTTATAATTGTTAATTCCATTTCACCGTGCCAATTTACCTTGAAAGAATGTCAGGACGCACGTATTAATAAAAGTTCTCTTCTCTAGACCTTTCGTGTATCGTATCGTATCTTGAAATCAATATCCCTCGGGATAGCTAACCCAAACGAAAACTCGTCAACAGATTTATGCAGAAAAATTTTGTGCAGTGCAATCTCTTGAGCCTTTACTATGAAGCCAATTCTCAACATAGTAGGAGTACCATAAGTACCTCTGCAGAGATAATCCCGCACAAAATTGCTGCACTTTTCCTCAGAGGGTATTCTGCAGAAATTTATCGTCATTGAATGGGGAGCGAGACAAAAATATACCCCAGCTATATGTCTAGTCTATCTGGAGTACCTTCTTATACGGATATTGCAACCTGTAACCCTTATTCTACTAAACCATTACATATACCAACGGTCTAAATTGACCTACATGTCTTCTTCGGAGTTCTAGCTGAACTTATTCCAACCACAATCCTGACTATGGCTTTGACTAATTAAGTTGTATATGTGCTGCACGTTGTACTGTCTATCGTCAAATTCAGTGTAAACATTCAAAGGGTAGATTTATTAAAGTAATACAAATAAAAATATGAATAGGTAGAATGCCATTATTCGTTACCTTGCATCAGTGCTGGATGGTGAAATGGAATGACCCGCTGCAGATTTTAGAAATCGGGGCAATAGTTTATCAAATAATGAAATTCGGGTTAGTATTGTAGTTGAGAAACGAGTACAATCTTACAAATAAAATTTTCATTACAATAATGCTTCCAATTTTTAAAAATTGGCAACCTGGAAGGCCCGAAACGTTTCATTTTACAGTATTTACTTGCAGTTATTTGGTCAAACAAAATTGCTCTACAAATAAATCCTTGTACTGACCCACATGTGATAGACATCGCAGAATTTTTTTCTCATTCCTTGAAAAAATATAGCCTAAATAGTACACAATTCGCAAATGCTATTTTTTTAATTGTAGGGTGAAGTACAAAATTATTAATTGGCCCGAATAGCCGAACTATTTCTCCTAAAAGCGTACCGATAGTTGACAATTACTGCGCATTTTTTGCATTCTCGGTATAGGTACAGAAATACAAAAATAATACACGGCACATGAAGTGAAGTGTGAGTTTCTTCAGAATATTTGAAGGCTAATTTATGCAGAAAACTCTCGGCTTATAAATCTTCTCCGTAATTTACTGCAGAATCCTGCAGGCCATAAGCGTGTTCCTGATATTTGTTTAACCCAAGTCCAATAACTACGCGCCATCATTACAACTAATAGAACTCATTGATCGCTACACAATGTTCGAGTGTTACTCCTCTATATTATAAACTTGACAAGGTTGTTTAAATGAATTCTCAATTCCATTTCATCATGCCAACAAAACTTTACTTCGAAAGAATATCATGACGCACGTATTATTAAACAAAAAGTTTTTTTTCTATCATTTCGTGTATCAATATCCTACGATGGCTATTCCTCACGATGGCTCAGTCTCAGCCTGTACCTGATACCAGTTTAAACAAACAAAGCCCAAACTATGTACAATCATTATAAAGACTAACCTTCATTACACAATTAGTGGAAGTAATAACCGGGAAAAAGTTTTCTCCTCTCATTCCGTGTAGTGATATCGTGCAATCAAAATTCCTCAGGATAGATCAGGTTACTGAATTCTAATCAAACGAAAGATCTCTGCTCCGTCAAATTAAATATTTATTGATCACAATGGACACACGATCACCTAAATTATCTTGACAGAAAACTCAAATTTCAACTGAACCAAAGGACTTCAAATGACACGAAATATGGTTTTCTATTACGATGCTTCGCAGAATTTGCCATTGACACGTGGCGTTGAACAAATAAATGTTAGTTGAACGCCAGTACTTAAACCGATTCAGTTTAACATTTCGTGACATTTGCAGTTCTGTTCTTGTGAAATCAAGGCATCATAGACTTGCAACAAAAATGAAGGCCAATCTTTACAATTCTCTTTTTATACTCGTCCTAATAAATTTTGCACAGAGTGAATCCATTTCCACCCAAATTCTAAAATTATTTCGGACTATTGAATCGTGTCACATAAAATTTGTTGGTGGAAGAGTCAAAACATCGATTCTATACAGCGAAGAGGCGGAACAGTATATGAACATCACACGCCAAAGCTTGAGACCTGTTGTATTCTACGATACACTGGAGAATGCTGTATCACTCGACCTACAATGGAAACTAGTGAACAATAGACTACGTTTTCCCATTGACTCAAATACCAAGTATACTGAGTGCCGTGTGCAAATCATTTTTGTTCCATATGTTCCAGTTATCACAGTGATTGAAGGAGTAATTGAGACTGATGTACAGTTGAACAGAATTTACGACCTCACAATTTTAGTAACAAATGAGAATCTGCAAAAACACGAGCGAGCTTCTGTAGCTGTTGCTGTGCATATAGTGCATGGTTATTTCGCAACCATTATTGAGTTATACAATGGACGACTCTTGAACTTGGTTTGTTTCCTTTGCGATGATGGCGTGTTGAAGGAAATATCAAACGATTTCAATGTTGTTAGAGTCAGAGATTTTGAAGACATGTGGTATACTGAACACAAAGACAGGAAGGGGATGTATGTTTTTTCTTTTAGAGACAAGTCAGTTGGGGTATATCGCCTTCAAAAATCCTGCGATCCAGTTATTATGTTTAAGCGCACGCGCAAGGAAACAGAAATCAAAATGGAACGTTGGTTAGCTTTACTTAAGAGTGTTACTTCAATCGATGAGTATGACTGTGCACATTTAGAAATAATTGGAAAATTTAACCTCTCCTGGGTTGGATATGGTGAGAAACCATTCGACCCCATTTACGGCGGAATTGGTTTCGGAAATGCGTTCGACCACAAAACAATTTCTACATTTGAAATTGATATTTTTAAACCGCTTACGATACTAATCACGCCGTACCATTTTCAAGTACTTGCGACTAAACGTCAGATATCCGACCACAACATAAAGGCGTTGTACAATTCCATGGATATCAGAACTTGGCTCTTCACGTCTTCATCATTGGTGGCTGTAAGTTTTGCGATATTTCTTTTTCGAAACAACAAATTCTTGATTGGCGGACCCAATACTAGTGTGAGTGTTGTTATAACTTCGGGAACCTTGCTCAATCAGGGTGTCTCAATACCTAAGACCCTCAAGTCACAAGGACGCCTTGTTTTTGCTGTTTGGCTTTTGATGGCAATTGTGATCACGAATGGATACGCAGGTGTCCTTACCTCTCTCGCAACGAAACCTACACTCCTTTCATATCCAAAGAATCTTCGGGAACTTGCAAACACGGATTTGCAGATTGTGAGTTTCTCCTTTATGACGGCACCAAATGGGACGCGACTCCCAAACAAGATTGTTATGTTCGAAAACTCCTTGTGTTGGTATTGCCAAAAAGTGATAAATTCCACCGCCTATATTAACGTAGAAGACATGGATATTGGATTTCAAGTTGCAATCAAAGATGATCGACCTATTTCAACAACCTCGGGTCAGAACAGTTTCTCTGGGAGCTTTGCAATTGTTGGAAGCAACACCATGCATGTCGCAGAAGAACTTGTTAAAGCCGCCCTAGTTAATGCTAGAGAATTAGTTCACAGTGGTTACGTTGAAGAATTTGTTTCTTTTCGTCATTACTCAGTCACAGCCAACTATATATACAAACTGGTTAGAAATTCCTTCCGTGCAATAATGGAGTCAGGTTTGTGGGACATGTGGAGAAATGTGCGTGAAATGTCTGTGAGACTTAAAGTCAGATGTCATAGCATATACTATAAAATACTTCCGGACGACGCTCCATTATTGCCGTATTTTGTGCCTACATTGGAAGAATCTAACCCAAAACCTAAAGCTATGAATATGAACTTTCTGAGTATTCCGTTCACTGTTTTTGGAGTTTGTCTAGGAATTGCCTGTTTGGCTCTCCCATTGGAAATATTAGTATCCTCAACCATGTTGACTGGTGATTCATGTGGGAGCTTAAAAATGATATGGACAGCCAGTATCAAATTTATTAAAACTAGTATACCGAAGCAAGAAGTCGTCCCATTGTTCGTTCATATAAAACAGGTTAATATGTATCAAGTTCGCAGTTCGCCCTTGCGAAGTAAGCAGATAACTAAATCCATCAGAAACGGGATTCACGGTGAACGTGCAAATACATCATATCCACAACAAAACCGATCAAAATTTCTGGTTTAATTTCAAAATCATAGTGAAGTTCAAATGAAATTGAAATGTTCACATGAAAGAGCGAATATAATATTACATCCGTAATTCACATCTACGAATAATTAAACATATATTTTTTACTACATATTATTATTTCTCGACATCCAATTGAGCATGAGCAATCGTTAGGAAATTGAATAAATACACATTACTTGATGTTACACCATTTCAACGTATTAATTATTTTTCTGTATATGTTTATGTTAACCTGAATATAAAAAATATTAATATAAATTTTACACAGCCACCCCATTTTGCCGACCTTTGAAAATATCTTACCACGACAGTTGCCATATTTGGAACTCATTTGACGTATTTGTCATTTGAAGTCGTCGACGAGCACGCGCAAGTACTTCCTGTCTCAAACGATACTGGTTTGATTTAGAAATCATAGTGAATTTTTAAATAAAACTAAAATGGTCGGAAGACGTAACGAATATCATTACGTATACATATTTCACATGCACAATTAATACACACTATACATGTTCGGAAACTTCAGAGTTTCCTTTTAGTGTAAAATTGACCCACCATTCAATAAATACCAACAAATGCATTTGTAGGAAACACGGAAGTTCCGAACAATACATATATCATTTCTTGAGATGTAATTTAGCATGAACAATCGATAAGAAATAGAATGACTTCAAACCTTTTATATTACTCAATTTTTACACATTATTTATTTCGGTAACTTTTCTGTATTCTAACATAGAAACACCGGTGAAATTAAACGTGATCTTAATTATTATTTAATTGACATATATTTTTGATCTGGTACACTAGCATTTGTGACATTAAACGTCGTAAGTCTTGTGGTTTGTAGAAATTAAGAATTACCGCCAACAACTGTTATACTTTTTTGTATAGTCCTAGATAGGTACCCATGTATGGTTTAAACCAGATGAGTTATATTTAAGTCCGGTCCCCGGTGAGTTAAATAATTTGTAACTCGTTTTCTGCCTAATACGGATGACTCAATTTTATTGAATCATTCAATTACGAAGATATAACCGAGAAAACACAATGCATACAATTTCTCGAGATGGAATGGAATTGAGAAATCGATGAGAAATTGAATATTTTTGATGTCAAAATATTATTAGGTTTCGTAATTTTTTTATGGTAATTTCACTTCGTCATGCCTACAATCATTTACCTTAGAAATTCATGACGCACGTAATAATAAGAAATGGCCTCTTCCATCATATTCCATGTATCAATATCGTGCAATCGAAATCCCTCAGGATAGCTCAGGTTCCGGAATTCTGATATCTGTTTGAGCCCAAGAATTATTATGAGCCATGAATATTAATTGCTCCTTACAAAACCGACACACCCACAAGTAAATTAAGTTGACAGAGAGCTCTCCAGATTGAACCAAGGACTTCAAATCACACGAAATATGGTTTTCTATTGCGAAGCTTGGCAGAATTTGTCCTTGACGCGTGGAGTTGAACAAATAATTGTTAGTTGAACACCAATACTTAAACTGACTCGGTTTGACATTTTGTAACATTTCTAGTTCAGTTCTTGTGAAGTTGTTAAAATAAAGATGAGGGTCATTCTTTTCAATTGCCTCACTATATTGGTCCTAATTTATTTTGCACAGAGTAAATCCATTTCTACTCAAATTCTAACATTATTTCGAACTATTGAATCGTGTCATATAAAATTTGTTGGTGGAAAATTAAAAGAAACGAATTTATACAGTGAATGGGCAGAAGACTATCTGAGCATCACAAGACAAAGCTTGAGACCTGTTATTTTCTTTGATACACTAGAGAATGCTGTACCACACAACTTCCAGTGGACAATACAGAACGAAAGACTACTTTTTCCAATTGGCTCAAATACTAAGTATACCGAGTGCAGTGTGCAGATTGTTTTTGTCCCGAACAATCGAAACATCAAATTGATAGGGAAAGTAATGAAGACTGATGTACATTTGAACAGAATCCACGATCTCGCAATTCTGGTCACAAATGAAAATCTATCAATACAGCAGCGGGAGTCTTTGGCACGAGGAATCCATGGAGTGTATGGATATGTTGCTACCATTATTGAGTTATACAGCGGACGTCTCATGAATTTAGTTTGTTTCCTTTGTGAAGACGGTGTGTTGAAGGAAATATCAGAGGAAATTAATATTGACGGTATTAAAATTTTTGAAGAAATGTGGTATGCTGAACATATGGACAGGAAGGGGACTCATGTCTTTTCTTTTATGGACGGATCGATTGAGTCGTATCGCGTTCAAAAATCCTGCAACCCAGCTGTCATGTATAAGCTGACGGAACAAAAATACAAATTGGACGGCTGGTTGGAACGATATAACAGAGTTAGTGTAATAAGTGAATATCACTGCCAACATTTAGAGATTGTAAGAAAATTTAACTTCACTTGGGCTGGACATCGTGAAAAACCATTCAATCGAACTCATGGCCTAATTGGTTTCGGACATGTGCTTGACGAGCTAACAGTTTATGGGCAAAAATCTGGTTTCCTAAGACCTCTTACAATACAAATTTCACCGTACCAATTCCAAGTCCTTGCGACTAAACGTTATATATCCGACCATAACATAGAAGCGTTGTACACTTCCATGGACATTCGAACTTGGCTATTTACTTCTTTATCTTTAGTGGGAGTAAGTTTTACATTATATTTCTTTCGAAACAACAAATTCTTGATTGGTGGACCAAATACTAGTGTGAGTGTTATCATTACTTTGGGAACCTTAGTTAATCAAGGTATTTCAATACCTAACAGGCTGAAATCCCAAGGAGGTCTTGTTTTTGCTGCATGGATTTTGATGGCAATTGTAATCACGAATGGGTACTCTGGTGTCCTCACGTCCCTCGCAACGAAACCTACACTACCGACATACCCAAAGAATCTTCGTGAACTTGCGACAACTGATTTGCAAATTGCGAGCTTTGCCTATATTGCTCATGGCAATGGTAGTCGATCGCCGCATAAACCTATTATGTACAATAGCTCCTCGTGTTTGCATTGTCAAAGAGTAATAAATTCCACAGCTTATATTCCGACAGAGCTGAATATACTGTTTCGAGACGCAATCGCCAATGGACGACCAGTTTCAACCCATTTGGGCAAGAGAAGTTTCTCAAGGAATTTTGCAATTATTTCAAGCGTCGACACGTATATTGTAGAAGAACTAGTTGAAGTTGTCTTACATAATGTTACACAATTAGTTCACATGGGAGTCGTTGATGAATTTGTCTCTCTTGGCCATTCGTCCGTCTCAGGGAACTATGTGTACAAACTGGTTAAATCTTATTTCCGTAGAATAGAGGAGTCAGGTTTGTTGAGAATATGGAGTGATGTACAACGAATGTCAGAGAAACTAAGAATAATATATTATGGCAACTTTATTCAAATACTACCTGAAAGTGCTCCGGTATGGCCACATATGGCATCTGCATTGTCGCAATCTAACCCAGAGCCTAAAGCTATGAACATAAAGTTTCTAAGTATTCCGTTCACTGTTTTCGCAGTTTGTCTTGGAATTTCGTGTCTGGCTCTTGAATTGGAAATACTGGTAGCCTCAAACCTTGTGGCTAGTGATTCATGTCGGAGGTTAAAAATTATATGGACGGCCAGTATCAAATTTGTTAAAACGAGTATGCCAAAACAAGAGATTATCCCGTTGTTCATACATGTCGAACATGTCAATAAGTATCAAGTTCGCAGTGCACCCTTGCGAAGTAAGCAGACAACTCAATCCATACAAACCAAGATTCATCGTGCACGGGCAAGTACATCCTATCCAAAACATACGTGAAGAATTATGCCGGTTTGATTTTAAACCATAGTGCAATTTGAATTAATACTGAAATGCTGTGACTGTGACGAAAGGTCGAGTACTATAATTACACGTACATAATTAATATCCACAAATATTTAAACAATAAATTTAAGTTCATAATATGTAATTACGCATAAGCAGACGATAATAAATTGAAAAAATACACATTCCGGCCTCATTAACATCATCTTCCTTTGCATCAGATATCATGATAAAAAGGTCAAAGATTATCCCTTTAGGGGTTCCTTTCGTCAAGAGCATATGATGATGCCAACCACACCCACAAAATGGAATGTCTTTCTTATTATTGTTCTGAAATCCGAATGGGTTTGTAAGGGTAGAGTCCTTTGAATCGCGCGTGACTAACAAGGGAAGGGTACCAAGTGTAGTAGAGCGTCGCTGCATATAAACCATTGGAGACCGTACAAATTAATGGTGTATTACAAAACCTTACATCTCAGAAATGAATTTCCGATCCTCAAATTTTTTTCAAAATTTCGAACCAAAGTATCCTAAGGGCCCCTAATGAAACTGGAATTTTCATGGGTCATTTTCCATGCCCTTCTCTGAATCGATCAATAACCTATGAAAATTTCTGTTTTGATTTTCTAAACCGAAATTATTTTTGATTATATCAGATTGGACTAACAAATATTATTAATTTTACAGTTTCAGGATATCATTAGTTTCCGTATTTTTTCAAAGGTTATCGCAAGGGAAAAGATGTTCGAGTGTTACTCCTCGACATTTCATCTGCAAAACTTGACAAGGTTTTTTTTTTAATGTTAATTCCATTTTATCATGTGCAAAAAAACTTTACTTCGAAAGAACATAATGACGCACGTATTATTAAACAAAAAGTTTTCTTCTCTCATTTCGTGTATCAAAATCCTACAATCACTATTTCTCACGATAGCTCAGCCTGTACCTGAACCAAGCCCAAACTATGCACAATCATTATAAAGATTAACCTTCATTGGATACCCAATTAGTGGAAGTAATAACAGGGAAAAAATTTTCTTTCTTCTCATTCCGTGTAGTGATATCGTGTAATCAAAATTCCTCAGGATTGCTCAGGTTTCTGAATTCTGATCAAACGAAAGATATCTGCTCCGTCAAATCAAATATTTATAGATCACAATTGACACACGCTCACCCAAATTATGTTGCTCTAGATTCAACTGAACCAAGGAGTTCAAATGACACGAAATATGGTTTTCTATTACGATACTTGGCAGAATTTGCCCTTGACACGTGGCGTTGAACAAATAAATGTTAGTTGAACGGCAGTACTTAAACTGATTCAGTTTAACATTTCGTGACATTTGTAGTTCTGTTCTTGCGAAATCAAGGCATCATAGCCTTACAATAAAAATGAAGGCCAATCTTTTCAATTCTCTCCTTTTACTCGTCCTAATTAATTTTGCCCACAGTAAATCCATTTCTACCCAAATTCTAAAATTATTTCGGATTATTGAATCGTGTCATATAAAATTTGTTGGTGGGAGAGTCGAAACATCGATTTTATACAGCGAAGATGCGGAACAGTATCTCAGCATCACACGACAAAGCTTGAGACCTGTTGTATTCTATGATACACTGGAAAATGCTGTATCACTCGACCTACAATGGAAACATGTGAACACGAGACTCCATTTTCCCATTGACTCAAATACCAAGTATACTGAGTGCCATGTGCAAATCATTTTTGTTCCAAATGTTCCAGTTATCACAGTGATTAAAGGAGTAATTGAGAGTGATGTACACTTGAACAGAATTTACGACCTCACAATTTTGATAACAAATGAGAATCTGCAAAAACACGAGCGGGCTTCTGTAGCTGTTGCTGTGCATGGAGTGTATGGACATTTTGCAACTATTATTGAGTTATACAACGGACATCTCATGAATTTGGCGTGCTTCATGTGTCAAGATGGTGTGTTGTTAGAAATATCACAGGAAAATAATTTCGAACGGGTTAAAGATTTTGAAGAGATGTGGTATGCTGAACACAAAAACAGGAAGGGGATGCATGTGGTTTCTTTTAGAGACGAATCAGTTGGGGTATATCGCCTTCAAAAATCCTGTGATCCGGTTATTATGTTTAAGCGCACGCGCAAGGAAACAGAAATCAAAATGGAACGTTATTTAGAAGTAATTCAGACTATTACTGCAATCAGTGAGTATGACTGTGCACATTTAGAAATAATTGGAAAATTTAACCTCACCTGGGTTGGACATCGTGAAATACCAATGAGTCTTACTCACGGCGTAATTGGTTTCGGAAATGCGCTCGACCACAAAGCAATTTCTAGATTTGAAAATGATATTATTAAACCGCTTACGATACAAATCACGCCGTACCATTTCCAAGTACTTGCGACTAAACGTCAGATATCCGACCATAACATAAAAGCGTTGTACAATTTCATGGATATCAGAACTTGGCTTCTCACGTCTTCATCATTGGCGGCTGTAAGTTTTGCGATATTTCTGTTTCGAAACAACAAATTCTTGATTGGCGGACCCAATACTAGTGTGAGTGTTGTTATTACTTTGGGAACCTTGCTTAATCAGCGTATCTCAATACCTAAGGCGCTCAAGTCACAGGGAAGGTTTGTTTTTGCTGTTTGGCTTTTGACGGCAATTGTGATCACGAATGGATACGCAGGTGTCCTGACCTCACTCGCAACGAAACCTACACTCCCAAAGAATCTTCGGGAATCTTCATATCCAAAGAATCTTCGGGAACTTGTAAACACGGATTTGCAGATTGCGAGTTTCTCCTTTTTAACGGCACAAAATGGGATACGATTCCCGGACATGCCTGTTATGTTCGAAAACTCCTCGTGTTGGCATTGTCAAAAAGTGATAAATTCCATCGTCTACATTAACGAAGCCCTGGATATTGAATTTCGAGTTGCAATCAAAGAAAATCGACCTATTTCGACCAACTCCGGCCAGAAAAGTTTCTCTGGGAGCTTTGCAATTGTTGGAAGCAACAGCATTCAGGTCGCCGAAGAACTTGTTAATGTTGTCCTAGATAATGTTACACAATTAGTTCACAGTGGTTTCGTTGAAGAATTTGTTTCACTTCGTCATTACTCAGTCTCAGCCAACTATATATACAAACTCGTTAAAAAGTCGTTCCGTGCGATAATGGAGTCAGGTTTGTGGGACACGTGGAAAAATGTGAATGAGCTGTCTGCGAGACTTAAAGTGAGATGTCATAGCAAATACAACAAAATACTCCCGGACGGCGCTCCATTATTGCCGTATTTGGTGTCTACATTGGAAGAATCTAACCCAGAGCTTAAAGCTATTAATATGAACTATCTGAGTATTCCGTTCACTGTTTTAGGACTTTGTCTAGGAATTGCCTGTTTGGCTCTCCTATTCGAAATATTAGTATCCTCAACCATGTTGACTGGTGATTCATGTGGAAGGTTAAATATGATATGGACAGCCAGTATCAAATTTATTAAAACGAGCATACCGAAACAAGAAGTCGTCCCATCGTTCATTCGTATAAAACATGTTAATATGTATCAAGCTCGCAGTGCGCCCTTGCGAAGTGAGCAGATAACTAAATCCTTTAGAAACGGGATTCACGGTGCACGTGCAAGTACATCACATCCACAACAAAACCGATCAAAATTTCTGGTTTAATTTCAAAATCATATCACTTCAAATGAAATTGAAATGTTCACTTGAAAGAGCGAATATAACATTACATTCGTAATTCACATCAACGAATAATTAAACCTACTACATTATTATTTCTTATCATCCAATTAAGCATGAGCAATCGTTATGAAATTGAATAAATACACATTACTTGATGTTACACCATTTCAACGTATTATTTATTTTGGTAATTTGGTATTTTAACCTGAATATAAAAAATATTAATATAAATTTTACACAGCCATCCCATTTTGCCGACTTTTGAAAATATCTTACCAGGACAGTTGCCATATTTGGAACTTCTTTGACGTATTCATCCAAATTCGCAAAATCCAGTCCATTCCTCTTGTACGGTCGTGAGTCCAATGGATAACCTATGGGTTTTGCAAAAGGGTACAATTGGTTCAGCGCCCCCTCACATAATCGGAGCTGCACGACAACCGATTGAAAGCCTTTAGAGTCAGAAGCCCCATTCACTTCATCTTCCTTTGCATTCGATACCATGACAAAAATGTCAAAGCTCATCCCTTTAGGAGTTCCTTTTCGGCAAGAGTATTAGATGTGGCCAACCACACCCACGAAATAGAATGTCTTTCTTATTATTGTTCTGAAATCCAAAAGGCCTTGTAGGGGGGTGGAGTCCTTAGAATCACGCGTGGCTGACAAGGGAAGGGTACTAAGTGTTGGTCTAGTAGAGTGTCGATGCATATAATCCATTGGAGACCATCAAAATTAATGTTATTATACAAAACTTTAGACCTCTGAAATGAATTTCCGATTTTTAAAAAATTCCAAAATTCCCCCTACAAAACTAAAATTTTCAAGGGTTATTTTACATGCCCTTCTCTGGACCGATCAATAACACATGAAAATTCCAGTTTTTTGATTTTTTGAATTGAACAAACTAATAAGAAACTGGACTAACAAATATTATTAATATTAGACAGTTTCAAAATATCATTAGTTTCCGTATTTTTTCAAAGGTTATCACAAGGGAGTTCGAGTGTTTCGTCTGCAAAACTTAACAATTTTTTTTAATTGTTAACTCTATTTCATTATGCCAACAAAACTTTTCTTCGAAAGAATATCATGACGCACGTATTATTAAACAAAAAGTTTTCTCTCATTTCGTGTATCAATAGTCTGCAATCCCTATTGCTCACGATAGCTCAGCCTGAACATGATACCTGTTTCATTGGATACACAATTAGTGGAAGTAATAACAGGGAAAAAGTTTTCTTTCTTCTCATTCCGTGTAGTGATATCGTGAAACCAAAATTCCTGAGGATTGCTCAGGTTTCTGAATTCTGATCAAACCAAAGATCTCTGCTCCGCCAAATCAAATATTTATAGATCGCAATAGACACACGCTCACCTAAATTATGAGCTCTAGATTCAACTGAACCAAGTACTTCAAATGACACGAAATATGGTTTTCTATTACGATGCTTGGCAGAATTTGCCCTTGACACGTGGCGTTGAACAAATAAAAGTTAGTTGAACGCCAGTACTCAAACCAATTGAGTTTAACATTTCGTGACATTTGTAGTTCTGTTCTTGCGAAATCAAGGCATCCTAGCATTACAATAAAAATGAAGGCCAATCTTTACAATTCTCTTTCTATCCTAGTCCTAATCAATTTTGCCCAAAGTAAATCGATTTCCACTCAAATACTAAATTTATTTCTGACTATTGGATCGTGTCATATAAAATTTGTTGGTGGAAGAGTCAAAACATCGATTTTATACACAGAAGAGGCGGAAGAGTATCTCAGCGTCACACGACAAAGCTTGAGACCTGTTGTATTCTATGATACACTGGAAAATGCTGTATCACCCGACCAGCACATGATATAAAACACCCAGTCGTTCTACATAGGACAGTCCTATGTAAAGGAATGCAACATCCTGGCAAATATTTCTGGTTTTTTCTGTACTGAAATCGCTTTACATTATTTGAAATATAATGAGGCAATAATTTTCTGCATGTCTTGCTTCCAATAAATAGGGAATTTCAGACGTTTCTCATTTGAAACGATAATTACTTAAGGCAAAATAAAGAACAGGTTTTCAAAATGATATACTGGAATACCCGCACACAATACAAAACACCCAGTCGTTCTACATAGGACTCTGTGAAGCAATGCACCATATTGGCAAATATTTCTGATTTTTCCCATATTGATATCGCTTTACATTATTTGAAACATAATGAGACAATAATTTCCTACATGTTTTGCTTCCAATGAATAGGGATTTTGACACGTTTTTCAATGAAACGATAATTATTTAAAGCAAAATAAAGAACAAGTATTCAAAATGATATACTGGAATCACAGCACATGATATAAAGCACCCAGTCGTTCTACATAGGACTCTGTAAAGCAATGCACCATATTGGCAAATATTTCTGTTTTTTCCCGTATTGAAATCGCTTTACATTATTTGAAATACAATGAGGCAATAATTTTCTGCATGTCTTGCTTCCAATAAATAGTGAATTTTACACGTTTCTTATATGAAAAGATAATTATTTAAAGCAAAATAAAGAACGGATTTTCAAAATGATATACTGGAATACCCGCACATAATATAAAACACCCAGTCGTTCTACATAGGACTCTGTAAAGCAATGCACCATATTGGCAAATCTTTCTGGTTTTGCCCGTATTGAAATCGCTTTACATTATTTGAAATACAATGAGGCAATAATTTTCTGCATGTCTTGCTTCCAATAAATAGTGAATTTTACACGTTTCTTATATGAAAAGATAATTATTTAAAGCAAAATAAAGAACGGATTTTCAAAATGATATACTGGAATACCCGCACATAATATAAAACACCCAGTCGTTCTACATAGGACTCTGTAAAGCAATGCACCATATTGGCAAATCTTTCTGGTTTTGCCCGTATTGAAATCGCTTTACATTACTTGAAATACAATGAGGCAATAATTTTCTGCATGTCTTGCTTCCAATAAATTGTGAATTTTACGCGTTTCTCATTTGAAACGATAATTATTTAAAGGAAAATAAAGAACGGACGTGCTGGACATAATTCTGAAAGGTGGGTGTGAGGGAATACGTATTGTACATAATTTTTAGAGGGGGGCGTGGGGGGGGGGACGTGTTGTACATAATTCTGAGAGGGGGGAGTGGGGGAGTACGTATTGTACATAATGTTGAGAGGGGGGAGTGGGGGAGGACTATTAATAATAATAATAATACTCACCTTCTCGTGACCTGTGACATTCGACTGGTTGACCAAGGGCGGGATGAGGAGGAGTTGGCGTATTTTGTCCCAGCGGCGGGATGAGGAGGTTGACCAAGGGCGGGATGAGGAGGGCTTGGCGTGTGTTGTCCCGGCGGCGGCGGGATGAGGAGGACTTGGCGTGTGTTGTCCCGGCAGCGGCTGGATGAGGAGGACACCTCCTCAAAAGAAATTGAAAAAGAATTAATTTAATTTAATTTATTTTATTTTAGTTTAATAATAATAATACTCACCTTTCTTGACTGGTTGACCTTTATTTGTGAGTGACCAAGAGGACTTGGCGTGTGTTGTCCGGGCGGGCGGAATGAGGACGACCTGTCACTGTGACTACTGGTATTTTTGAGTTGAATTCATAATAAAAATCTTCACATTATTGACAAAATGCTGTAATATTATGAACTTGGATGAAATGTGTTTCGCTGATTATATGTCTACGGTAACACAAAATGAGGTAAATTTTGATAATGGGTAAGATCCTAGTAAAATGTTGTCGGAAATCTAATTACAACTGAAAATAAACAACGGCAAACGGCATAAGATAACCAGCAGGAATGTATGTGTGAAGAAATTTTGTACGTCCAAATAATGATATGATACAAAATCGATTTGATGCCTTTATTGTACTATTTTACTTACGATTTATACTATTTATACGATTTTTACTTCGTTAGTTTAGTATTTTTTAAATTACAGTAGTAGTAAGTGTGTCCAGTTATGAAAAGAAGACGTGAAGTAATTTTACGAATTGTATGATTATGTCATAACTTTTGCCAATAAACCGTATTTTATTCTATTCTATTCTGTTCTATTCTATTCTATTCTAACTGTGTCTATATTATTTCCAAAGCGAACATGTTAGTTTACTGTCTGGTTTATTGGGGTACTCTCATCACGGACGGACTAATTACATTCATTGTGTGGGAAAGAAAGAATTGTTGAGGGAGTTGACTATACAAATTACTGAAGAGTAGTGTAACTTTTCAAGGTGAAGGGAAGTGATAATATCTTTCTATTTCACTAAAGCCAAAATATGGAAATACTTTTCATTAGCTGTTGTAACAATTCAGTTAATCAATTCAATCATAAGGACGAAATTTTACATAATTTTAGTAAGTAACAGAATGTGAAGTACTCGCCGAACACGAACACATATACCAGTGGATAAAATGTCACTATCTATTTAAATGTCCCTCTTTCCCATGGTAATGGCGATTGTATCCTTCCCCATAGAAAGATTGGATTTGTCTTCATTTATTCAGAAGTTCAAGCATTCTTTCCTTCAGATCGTACTGTTTGAAGACCCGGATTTTCTGGAACGAGTAGTACCGGTTGAAGTTGATTTTGGGAAATTTTACGCATTGAGGATAGAGAATCCAATACCGCAGCGGTAAAGAGATTTCGGTAATCGGTATTACCGAAAACTGAACAGCGGTATTACCGGTTTACTACCGAAAATATTAATATTATTACATGTGTCAAACACAAGTGATATTAATCCGTTGAAGCCATGGATATGTCGAAATGTGAAATAATTTTTTACGACATGATTAGAATTGCAGTCGAATAATATTTATTCTGTGATCGAGGCTCCGGAAGCTTCCGTCGTTCGAATTAATGGTGAAACAAAGGGTTATACTACGTGTAACATAATTACAACGTTGTTACTATATGCACTAGACTAAAATTTGACAAACGCCGAAACAAAACACACCTTTGCAACAAAATCTTAATTCTCAACAGAATCTAACCTTAACACTTCGTTTCTTTTGACTGAAAATAAGCTCTAAGAAAACAAAGGTTATCCAAAGTCTCGTCACTAAAATTACATCTAACTTTGTTGCACAAATACCCACTTGCAGAGAATGCCCTCTCAGATTCCACACTGGTTGGAACCACGGTTAATAAGTAGTCATAGGCCAAACAAAGATGATAACCACGGTTTTCACCATCTTCGAAAAGTTTCATCTCTTTCTTAATTGTATTTGCTAAAGATGAGGATGGTGACGGTTTCTCAGAGTGACCGGATGACATTGCTTTTGATATTGCATCATCCAACTCCTTATGCAGTTGCGTCTTGGGCTTATGACGTTTTTTCATTCCACTTAATTTCGGGGCTTGTCCAGCACTTTTCGCAGCAGACATTTGTTCCCCTTCGTTGTCGTCCTCGGTTTCGAATCCCAATCTCGTGATCAAATTCTTAACCAATAAAGAAATTCCTGAGGGCGTGGGAATTGAAAAGAGTTCATCTTCGTCATCATCATCCACACTGTATTTACCAGTATGTAAATATTTCAAAAGTCCGGATAGTTCTGTTCTTCTTTGCTCAATTCGGAACCGCAGTTTCTCGCTTAATTCAAGGGCCAACGTCGAATTCTGATCCTCCAATTCTTTCAACGTGAATTGTAAAACCGCATCAGCTGTAATTAAATTAGCATCTCTTCGGCACAGAGCTTCTACGGCTGCTTGAAGAGGCTTTAATCCTTCAATTATGTCGGACATTCGTTCAAATTCGTAATCCTCGACTTTTATGTTTGTGTCCACATCTATCAAAGCTTTTTGAATACAGGACTTCAGTAAATGAATCCGCTCCAGCATAACCACTAAGCTATTCCAACGAGTCCGGCAGTCCAGGAGGAGAGACAATTCTTTTCCGAACTCGTTCTTTACATATTTTTGAAGTAATTCATTCTTTAGAGCAGACTTCTTGAAAAGCTTAGCAATCATCCTTGCCTTTTCAATTGTTGGCTTGTATGCTTCGGAAAGAAAAACTTCCACATCTTGAATAATTGGGTCAAACCCCTCACTAGTATCCAATTCATTATCGTCTTCTGGATCATCAGTTGAGACGGGACTTGGACCCAACTCTTCTTCAGTTACTTCAGGAATTTGATTTTTGTACAGAACATCCAGAACTGCGAGTTGGACTCCGTGAGCAAAGCAAAGCTGCTGATGGGGTGCAATCAATTTCCCAAGTTTGGTCATGACTGATGGCCCATCAGTTGTAACACTGACAATTGTTTCTTTCAAAGATAAATTATACTGTGCTAATTTATTTTCCACCGCGGTGATGATAGCCTCAGCAGTCATTGACCCAACCAACCGAGTCAAACCTAAATTCCAGAATTCTGAGTTTTTGCCAATCAAAATCAGGTTCAGATACCTCCGATTTCGTGTGGAAACCCACTCATCAAATGTCGTACTGAATCTCTGACCGTCCCGTTTCATTTAGTCAATATTTAACTTTTCTTTCCCTCTGACACTCTCGGCGTAATCCATGATCATTTTCTTTACGGTAGATTCGGATTTAGGCAAATTGGAAAACCCATTAGCCATTAAAGCGTCCCTGAGATCCGATGATTTGACAAAAGTGGAGAACTTCAGGCCATCCTTCGCAGTCATTCTTGCTATAACTTCAGGCAGGGACTTTTCCTGCTTGTTGAAATAATCGGACAGCAATTTGGGTTTCTTCTTGGGAATACCTTCAAAAATGGAATCCAATAATATCTTGGTCAAATTGAGAGTCAAAACAGTCATGAAATTGTTAGTTTGTAATAAGTGGGATTCTGGAAAATAAGTGTAAACTTTCTTACTTGGAGAGTCAGCTTCATCCACAGATTTCTTAAGAAGATCAACTCCATTAATCGATTTGAGATGTGAATGTAAGCCCGAAGTTGACCGCGCAGATGTTTTGATGATTCGTTTGCATTTTTCGTCCTTACATTTTGCAGTATCTCCCGTTCCACTCTCTTTCAGGAAGTAATGCCAAACAGAGTCCTTGTTTTGAGAAGATTTCATGACCTCATGGTACTGCTTGACTTGTTTTTCTTTAGGTGTTCTGACGTTGGAATGTACAAATGTACTTGAACTTGCCATTTTGGCTTAATTTTTTTCAAACGCAAAAGTTTCACTGGAAAATTAGCTCTTTTGGGAAAGATTGGTACAATGTTGGAGGGGAGAGAATAGAAATAAAGCTAAAATAAAAAGATAAAGATTGGACGTACTTTTCAATTTACCGCAGTTTTCTCATTGGCTCCACACTCAACAGAAAAAACGGGGAATTTCGGTACTAAAACCGGTTTTGGCATTGCGGTAATCGGTAATCGGTAAACGGTAATACCGATTTTTACCGCGGTAACGGTAACGGTATTGGATTCTCTAATTGAGGACCAATTCGTGCCCTGAGTGTAATAAAGATGCAGGGATACTCCACCGAAATGGAAAGTATACATCACTTTTGATCATCGTAGTATTTCCAAACAATGGACCAGACGCACTGTTGTCATTATGGCACTACCGGTTCAACTGGACAGCTATCTGTCCGATTATACGAAAATATCCAGATCCCTTTCTTGTTAGTCATGGATATTATAGAAATTCTTTCATTCTATGTTTGTGGCAGTATGATACAATTCCCAATATTCTCAATATAAACTACTTTTGAGTTCTGACAATCCAGGATCTTTCTGAATTTAGAATCCGGCGAAAGAATCCGCCTCTGCATTGTTACACCCGGATATTTTTGCACTTGTGAAGGAAATTTTGGTATGGATTTTATTGTAGAAAATATCTCCTACCGCGTCCGTATTCAGGAAGGGAATTCTTGTGGATTCAAAGCAGTCGCCCGCCCAGTACAGGTTCATCTTTATTCTCGAGGCTCCACTAGTTAATCCACATACTCCACAATTATTTCTCAAGTTAATATGTTATGAAAGTTATGAAAGAGTACAGTTCTGCACAGAATCAAATTGATTTTCATGAACGGTCATATGATTTCGACATAATAAAGCAAGTATTGACGATACAACAGTAAAATATTCCAACAAACAAATTTCAAATTGACTTTCGAAAATAATTTTATCAGTAGTAGTAACAAAAATATACATATTTTCTTTGCCTGTCACTCACGTGATACATTTCGATTTTAACGTGAAATTCCCTTCGTGAAATTTACACGCACCACATGCCCAATACTTAATAATAAATTGATATTTTTGTTTAATAAAATATACATCTTCATTTCGAATTAGAATCAGTAGCAGAAGAGAATAAATCCAATACATGCGGACTATGTAGAACTTTCTCTCCTCCGATTTCCGTTATA
>JAQIXO010000179.1:0-29896 GCA_034700305.1 Protaphorura armata
ATTTATGAAAAATTGTAACTCATATTATATACCAGCAACACTTAAATAAACTCATTGAATTGAATTGAATTGAATTGCACTTTATAATCTGTTTGCGTCATCAGTTCAGCCAGTTCAGGGAGGATTACAGAATTATTGCGAGTAAGTATGAATTCGGCTATCATATTGTACCACCATACCAGAATAATATGATCTCTACATCTCCTGCCCCTCCAATAAGAGGCCTGGATATTGAGATTGATGAATGGATGATTGAGATTGATGAATGGATGATTGAGATTATGAGTATGAGATTGTATTGAAGTCGAATCCGGAAGTGAACATAAACAAATATGCGAATTACGTGACTCGGTTTGCGATAATCAAGAGTTTCATTAGTTCTCGGTTCTCGCAGTATCATAATCATCCAATATGCATTTTTCCAACCTTTCGATTTTTGTCTATCATCCAAATAAAATTCAAAAACTCTCACCTTAGAGTAAACCCCGACCGTTTGACTATATTCGTAATCCAATTTCAGAATTAGAATGCAAAATACAGTTGCGTGACTTTCTAAAGACTCCTGGCACAGTCAATCAGTAAACAGATTTCGCTTGGTCTAATAATAGATGATAGATAACTGGATTATCTTTGTTTCAATTTTTAATTTATATTTTGTATAAAATTATTAATAAAGTAAAAAATTATATTCCTAAACATAAAATCACTTATATATTCACATAGCGTTAAATAATGACTAAAGGAGGCGAGGTAACATGGCGTTTAGTTCCAAGGATCTTCGTTGGAGTGGATTTTGAGATAAATAATTTCCAGATAAAGCTTATTGAACTCACGTAATGGTTTCCAGGAAAAACATACATGCATTATTCTGTTAACTCTCCGATTTGTAAATACCTATACGTGTGTAATATGTGTAGGAGTGGAAGTGGAGTCATCATACATGGACTGGCGATGATGTCTTGTCGAGCGAACCCATACAATTGTGGAGTTTATGACTATGAAAGTTACGATCCACCCTGTACACCATATCCAGTTAGTGTTAGTTAGTAATTAAGTACATTCATTCTGTGCTCTGACGCTCGGCTCTGGGCTGCGGTGGTGAAAGGTGTAAATTCTGTCCTCCTTCTGACAGCTAAAAAGAATGTGTGATTATTCAAAATATGTTTTTCGGCAACTTTCTATTGTTAAGAAGAAACGTTACAAGACGACATTATGTACAAAAAGTAACCGTATATTTTTTATCAAAAAAAAGTTACTTTTGGGCCGCCTTGTACCAATTCATTGTAGATATTTAGATATCACAATTAAATTCAATCGATTCCATGGATATATTTATGGTGGCTCTCGCTAAGTTCGATTCGACTGAATTATTAGATTAGCTCTACGAGGGGAGCACAGCAATTAATTCACACGAATTAATTATGATTAGTACAGGGTGGATCATAAGTCACAATCACAATAAAGTAGCTGGATTGACCTATACCTGGGGTAAGCACCAGGTAGGACAGGAGACATAAGTCAGATCTTATCATATTTTGATCATCAATATTAAAATATGCCTTGAGCACGTTGTCAGGAAATCCCTGAATGTATATCTCAATTAATTTAATTAATTTGATGGTTCAAGTCTGAAAGAGTTACACTGCCCCATTTGCCGCCTATTCTCTTGTACGCGGGGAAAATAAAAGTTCACCCCTCAAAACTCTCGCATAACCGACAAAATAAAAAAAGCTCTCATTGGAATTGCTTCCTTGATTCGATTTCCAAAAAATTCAATTTCTAACTAACAATTAAAAATTATACTTCAGTTTTTATTTAAAAAAAGCAAGTGGCGAGTGGAAGCGTGAATCCACGGAGGGTTGAATCGACAAACCGTGAAATTATTTTTAGAGGGCTGGTTTAAATTGTAAGGCACTACCACTACTTTATATATAAATTATCTCAATTTTTTTTCCATCTTTCTTTTCTGTTAACTCTAACTGTCATATTTGTCACATATGTGTGGTGAATGTGGTGATCGCTTTAGAGAGGTTCCATTCCCGCAAACCCAATGTTTTTGAAAAATACGCACCGATGTTTGAGAAAGCGCTGTGACATCGGACTTTTAAAAAATGTTCCTGACGGTTTTTGTAATTCATTAAAAATACTCCAGTCGGTTTTTGTAAATAATTATATTGGTTACAGATTCCATGACCTATAAATTAAAAAATTCAGACACAAAAAAATTTATCACAGGTTAAGATAGCATTGGTATTGTATCCTGTAAAACTCCAGACCAGATAGCCTTTGTTTTGTATTTTGTAGATGAAGGATTTGTGGCTATATATATATATATATATAGCTATGCTTCCTACTATAGCCCACAATGCAAAATTCAAATACCACACGGAGTTTAATTCATTCAAATTAACTAACACATTTTCTTGGTTTGTAGGGATTCAAATTCAAGGTGAACTTCAAGGATGGCTGAGGTTCGTTCCGAATACAAATTGGACAATACACCTGGTGATTGCATCTCGGCCGTCAAGTTCGTCCCAAAATCCTCACAATTTTTATTAGCTTCCTCTTGGGATTCCTCTGTTCGACTCTACGATGTAGTGAACAATAAATTGCTTCATCATTACAGCCACAACTCTGAGCCCGTGCTGGATTGCGTAGCACAGGTCAGTTCCAACTCAAAAATACAATAGTCAATGCAAAAGTTCTTTTTTTAAATCTTTAACATGGAATGATAGAGTGAGTTTTTTTGTAGGACACTTCCAAAGTTTTCAGTGGCGGTTTGGACAAATCTCTCCTTCTTTACGACTTTGGCAAGGAATCAAGTGAGTTTATTTTGGGGAACCCATTTACCTATGTTTCCGAAAAGGCGCATCAATGTTTGGTTATTTCCTGTTGCTATACGCTTTGGTACGTCTGCCTACAATGTAACTTTTCGTAACTACGCAAAAAGTTAGCAAACATTGATGCGCCTTTTCGGAAACACCCTGTATAGTAATATAGTGTGAAGGCAGAAGATATTTTATTTTTTTTATCATCAAATGTCTGATTCGGGTTTCTTATTTCTTGTAATTCAGAAACTGTCATTGGCCGGCATGATGATACAATTCGTTGCGTGGAGTACTGGGCTGATAAAAACGTCGCCATTACTGGCAGCTGGGATTCAACGTTGAGATTGTGGGATCCAAGGTCTTCAGCTGCACTTGGTGTTTACTTTACAAATGATCAAGTAAATGAATTCTTTTTACGTGGAAAATAATATATTCACTAATGTATAGTGAATTGTAATACTGTAGCTGCATACAGATGATCCGCGATCAATTTCCAATGTTTCTTCAATATATTCAAATTCAATTTCTGTTAAGTTTGTTCTTCGTTCTTCCCTCAAAGAATTTCCTCTCATTTGTCTTGCAGGTATTTACAATGAGCCAGAAAGATGAACTGTTGGTGGTGGGAACGGGTGGACGTAAAATTATATCCTGGGACTTAAGAAATATGGAGTCGCCCCTACAGAGGAGAGACTCCCTTCTCAAATATCAGTCTCGCTGCGTACGAATATTTCCAGATAAGCAGGTGCGAAAAAATACGGAATAATTTTTCATGCGATGCAGAAATATTTCTCGTCATTTCTGCCGAAATGCTCGAATTGAATTGCTCTAGAAATTAAGGGAAGTTTCAATCGTGATAATTTTACAGGGATTTGTGCTGAGTTCAATTGAAGGCCGAGTTGCAGTGGAGTACTTTGACCCTAACCCAGAGATTCAAAAGAAAAAGTATGCATTTAAATGCCACCGAGTAAAAGATCAAGGTGTGGAATGCATTCATCCTGTCAATGCCATCAGGTAATTAATGAACTATCCAGCGTAATCTTGCTCTATGTTTTCCTCACTAGTCACCACGTATAATTTTATTGTCTTTTTTAACTGGTAATCTAAACTGGGTTTCAGAAAATCTCATGTCTTTGTTTTAACATTTCAGTTTTCACCAAGAGTACAATACTTTCGTCACAGGAGGTAGTGATGGATACGTCAACGTCTGGGACGGTTTCAATAAGAAACGATTGTGTCAATTTCGGAAGTATTCTTGCGGGGTGTCGTCGCTTTCGTTCAGTTCTTCAGGTTTGTGTTATATTTTTGAAAGCTATCCTCGGATACTACAGAATTGTAAATTTAAAATGGTCACCTGAGACAAGTCTGGAACTGGAAGGATCATAGTATGTGGAGGTACCCAAAGATTAAGAGTTACGATGCTTATCATATAATACTTTACCAAAGAAAGTTCTTCATATCGAGATTCTGATCAGTGATCAATAATTTTGACAGACACTCTACGAATGGTTAAAAAATGCAATGTGTTACCTGAATTCGTGCCGTGACTTGTCTGAGTCTCCAACACACAATTTTTTGCTGAAGCCGATAATATCCTCTTAATTATATTTGCAGGAAGTTTACTTGCAATTGCTTGCTCGTATCAGTATGAATTGGAGGATACACCATCAACTTTACCTGAAGACTGCATCTTTATTCGAAATGTTACTGATCATGAAGTGAAACCTAAATAGTTGTTCTGCGCAACTTGATCTAATAGAATAGTTATCAAACATCACTCGACTTTGATCACGTTTTTAAGACTTATGATTTGGGGTTCGGATTCGGATATTTATTTTGTACATGTCTGAATGTTTTTTTATTATAAATATTTGCATAATAAATGCATTATTGGAATAACTGTAAATGTAAACGCCCGATGTTTTGCCTGAGACATTTCTTGTGTATTTGATTTTATGTTTTCCCTCAGCTTAAAGTACACTTTGGTGAAATCGCTTGACAGTTTGTCTATTTAAATACTCCTCAGTCTACAATCTGGGCATCAATTTAACGTCCTCAATCACATTTCCAAATTCCGTCCGGGCGTCCAACTTAACGAATCCGGGCCTTTCGAGTCACTGAAAATACCAATAATAAAATCGTACAATTACCCACTCTTCATGTACGTCCTCCGTGGTTGGATCCTATTGAGCACCAAGGACTCTAGAGCTTCCCTTGAGCTATTCGCTTCTCTAGTCCTCCTATCTCGATTTATCCTGATGGAGAAAGTCGAGAAAGTGGTGAAAGTCTGTGAGGCGTGACTTTGTCGGTTTGCATTCGGTAATTTACAGTATTCAATAAATACCAAGAGCTTCAATTTAAAATGTATTAAACAAATTATGTTAATTATATAACTGGTCGAATAATGTGAAATTGCTTAACAGCTACAAATCGGAAGAGAAAGGTCACTTTCACTTTTCCTTGAAATCTTATTAAATCAGTTGGTGACACTTGAGCATCGCATCATCGGTTTAAACTTTTTCTCAATTTATTTCGTCCTATGACTATGACACTAGTGGAAAAGAAACTAAATGACAGCTGCTGATGTGTTTGTATATTCATTGTGATTAATAAAATCTCGCGTATTTTGAATTAGTACTTGCTTATAGTAGCGAATTTTTTATTAGGCCAATTTGAAAACACGATTGCTTAGATTTATTTAACAGAGTTTAGCACGACCGAGGTCATGTACGAATGAATTACAATAATCCAGGCAAATCAGTCATGGCAGACTTGAGGGAATCCATGAACTCCAGACCGCTGGGAACAATTTGGGTGGCTGGGAGAATGAATCCATAAGCACCTTTGTCTCTGAGTTCGTAGACAAGGACCAATTTGACGGTGTCTGGGTAAGTACCCTTGACCCAATCGCAGCTACCACCACTGGCAACATCTACAAAAATAAGATCACGGCTTTACACTAAAATTACACACACATAAATTGGTGATTTTTCTCTCATGGAAAATTAAAAGTCGAGAAAAATAGATGTACAGGAATTGAAAATATTCTTACAAAGAAGATCAACGATATTTCCGACTGTGAATTGGGTTCCATATCGTGTAGCCAAGGCGGTGGCTGCTCGTCGTCCAACGGTCATCTAAAAAACAGACGATTGATGTAATTTTTTGATCAATTTTAAAATATTGTTCAGAATTCTGATATTTCTTTTCAATTTTTAATTTTACCCATGAGTTGTGTTCTGGAAGAGGTAAGTTGACACCATAAGGCAAAAGAATGAGTTGACTGTAGGAGTGAATGTCCAAGTAAAAGACAATTCGGCTTCCCAAAGTTGCCATATATTCGGACAAAGATCTTGTCTCGATCTCAGAGAAAGCAGCTGGCCCACGGTAGGTTTCGTCACAGGGTAGAGCAGATGATCCTCCGGCTAAAAATCAGATAATAAAAGGTGGTCATGAAAATGGTCATTCAATTTGGAAAAAATTCACAAAAACTTCTTCTCTGAGAAAATAATTCCAATATATGCATTGTGCTGATGTGCGACTTACTTCCCCATCTGAAAATAAACAAATTCGGGAATTAGAAAATAATCAATGAAGTAGATTCAATTAATCGTTAAGTTTAAATACTCACCTGAATGCCCAATTTCTGTTGGCGTCGGTTCCACGGCAAGTACTTCCAGAAACGGTTGACCGGGTCTTACGCCACAATCGGGTCTAAATATTATATTACCTATGTTCTTTATAGTCTGACCAAAAGAGGATTTCACAAAAAAATAATAAACTCAAATAAAAAAAAATAATTACGTTGGTGTGACTGAACTCATAACCATCAGGGTTGGTGATGGGGAGAATGTGCCATTCGAAATCTTCTGACCATTTTTGAACGACTGGGTCAGCACTGTTCAAAAGTTCATTGATGACATAGGTTGCAACGGCTCCGGCAATCCATTCTCGAGCATGGATACCTTTTTTAAATACATTTTTCGTTTTGAAAATGTTTGGAAAATAATTTTCTGACTCATAATTTTCTGAAATAAATTACCAGCTTCCAAGAAGATGACTGGCTTGTTGGTTCCTTTAGCGATAACGATTCCGGTCAAATCACGGCCCTCAAAACTGCTTCCCATTTTGACGACGCGAGCATGGGGGTGAAGAGCGGCTTGCTCGTTAAGGAAAGCTTGGATCTAAATGTGCATTCGAATACATAAGAAAGTCTATAAATTTCAAGCCATTAATAATAGTATTTGATTTAATTGTTTTCTAAAGTATTTTGAACGTACGACAGAGTATCTATTGTAAACAGTGAAAGAGATGCGAGTGCCTTTGGCATCAGATCCGACCGCTTCCTCATCAATGAGCCTGAAATTCACAAGATTTACAATGTTTCAAAACAAGGTACATTCTAGCCACTTTGTTCGTATTTAAACTGCCGTGATGTTCTGACATTCTTTTGAGTTAGGATTGGCTATTCATAAATCATGACAGTCGTGAAGAATGTTACGGTTAATGTGGTTACACTGTTACATACATATTTGAGAATGACTTTCCCCGATATACCATGCAATTATTAATCAATCGTGAAATCGTGATTCCATATTATACCGAAAATATTCTTCATCTATTTTTACAGCCTAAACTATTGAATCGAAAAGTCGCCTCATCTCATATATTTGGATGAACAAAATAGAATCCGCGCTTAAGGTGCCCTTTAGCACACATTACCATGAGAGTTGTTCATTCGTGATGTCATACTTACTTTTGAACGTTGGAGATGTACTCGTTGACAGTGAAGCCTTGGGCAACAAGGTCATCGACGAGGTCACCTTGCAAGTGAGGTGGTAACATAATGTCAGCAGCTTTTCCTACGATATTGCTCTCTTCCCAGAAGTTAACCTGCAATGAATAAATGTTTTCCTTTAGACATCTGTCCCCGAAAATGTCAACACGATACAACATTACATTAGGCTCGTGAAAATCGCAAACAAAGCGAGACTAACAAAATCTCTTTGTGGATGATATCAACACAGGAGAAATAGGATAGTGTCATCGACTTTCTTACATTAGTTTATAAATGTTGTACCAAGTGTTCGCACTAAATACTACAAGAAATTCGGACATGACAGAATATATATCTGCTTTCTCAGGTTAATCTAAAGTTTTATTGGTTATGCTTTGTTTATAACATTATTTGTACCCCGAGGTTGCTGCTTTCCAACTCCGCCAAGATGTTGAGGTGTTCCTGTGTTTGTGGAACAACCCGGTAAACTTTATAATTGTCATACCGGGTTTTAGCGGCTAGGGAAGTCGCGACCAACCCAAAAAGGGCTACGAGAATAAGGAACTTCATTTTGATGAGCTGTGCTTCGACGACAACCAGTCAGTGAAACGAAGAATTGTTCTCAAACCGAATTTATAGGTTTAAAAATTAATTTTGACAAGCACGGGGTCATCTTCTGAAGTGGGCGTTTAGTGAATCGCTGTACCCGCAAACGCCAATATGTAAATTCCTTATCATCCAGGTGTCCTCCTTAACTGCCCCGTGTCGTACTCAAATCATGTCATTGTCATTCATAAATGCTCTATTTGTAGTACTTGAGGTGTCAATCATTGCAAACTGTTTTTTTTACATGCGCTCACGCTCAGGGATTTCCAGTCCTTCTCTAGCCGTATGAACGTAAAATTTAATCGGAAAAAAATTGTCAACGTTTCACAATATCCAAATTACTAATTGAATGTAAACCTCCGTTAAATAAGCCGATTAAAATTATCAAAGGCGATTACCGGATTAACATACCATGCGCAAATCTTGTCACGTACTGACTAATTGAATGAGCTCTTAAAATAATGACTTAACCGGGGATTTTATTTATAGATGATTGAGTAGGTAGTAAACATGTTTGTGCTAATATATCGTATCTAGTTTGATTTTGATTAAATAATGTCAATCTAAGAACATTTTGCGAATTTAGAACCTCAACTTGTTACAGATACAATATGTACATGTGTCTTTCTTTAACGCTACACCTACACCTACACTGACCTCTGAACTTTGGTCAGCTCCAATAATTATTCAAAAAATCCCAATGCAGTAGTCACCACAAAAAAGCGTTACCTCATTTATACTCACACGCTAATTGTTTCGTTATCGCAATCGTATCGATGATTAAGAGCATTATTGAACATCAATCAATCGATCAGTGTGCACAAAAATTACATCGATTTTCTCTGTGTTTCCAATAAAGTTAAGTATTTGAGGTTCTTTTCTGTCTGTAATTCTTTCAAACTAAAATTACCCAGCGTATTACCTGTTTTTGAATTTATGTAATATGAATTTCCATACTGTTTTGTTCGACGTGAAACTATGAGAATGTATGGCAGAAATTACAAAAGCAGTTGATAAACTTGATAATTATCTGAATAGGTTAGAAGTAGACAGTAAAAGCAAATTAAACATCGGAACTAGTAACTGTACGGTGATTCCACGCTTTCTACATACGCACTCTCATAATACGTTTATGCATTAGAATGATTTTTTGTGCCGATACTGAATGGAATACCCGAGTAAAGAATCATAACGTCAACGACTAATCAAGAGCGTACTTCACAGTATTTTATTGATTTAGAAAACATCCATTTGCTCAGGGCAAGAATAACATTTAATTTTACAGAATTATTTTGAATCAATTTTTTTAGTTAGTTTACTTGATGATTCAGACTACGGCCAATTTAGAGAAATCGGAGAGTCCTGATCACAAACTGTAGTCTGAAAATTGAAAAAGGAAGTTAAATTGTTAAATTCAAGCAGACCGTGATGGTTCGACACTGCACTCGCATCATTCTCATTCTCTACAGTGTTTTAATTATAAAATGACGAATGAACCACCCTGTAGACTAAAAGATTTGTGCATTAAACTTACTTTTGGATTACAGAAAGTAGATAACAAAGAACATGAGGAAGTGAAAGATGGTAGACAGATCTCCTCCAAAATATAAGCCCAACAGCCAAAGAGCGAAGGCAAGGAAGAAATACCTGGTCACACGACCTTGTCTAAAATACATTCCCGTGGGTGGAATAAACATGATTACTACAAATCGAAGAACATCTACGGTATGGACCATGGTTGTTCAGTTTGTTGACCGGGCCCGGTGATGAGATTTCGGAATAAATTAATAGTTACTATTTTTGATGGAAATGGCCCACGGAAAAATCATAGGAAAGTCTGTTTTCTCTTCCAGTCACAGTCGGTGGTCATATATCATATGAATTGTTTGTTGCCAGCATGTCAGCAGGTTAGAATACTGTCTGGACAACTTTTCTGTGGTCTTCTTAGTACATTTATCCTATTATCCTGATATATTCAACACATCTGAACCAAAATATTATTTCTACAATATAGTGCTTGTCCCGCATAATTCTGAGCCCAGGTGATTGAGCAAGGGAATGAAACGGGAATATTTTATTTGTCACATTCTTGTATATACGTAGCTAAAAACTTCACATAAGTACATAAGACTTTCGGTCGGATGGATGTGATGAATCGGATGACATTTGGAAACAATATTTACTCGAGCTTTTACAAATTTGCAAAGATTACATGAGATGACGGAATACTATTATTTTTCCGTCCGTGATGACTTTAGTTTTAATTCTTACATAGTTTAATTTGCCTTTTTAATATTCTAATCCACATTCAATTCTTACTTAGGATATTTAATATCCCGCCTATTGACAATTAGTAAGAAGGCCGTCAATTTATCAGCGGTTATAATTCACTGACTGAGTTGTGCGTTTTCCAAGTTAATTTTACTAATATGTTGATTATCAAATTAGGCCGTGTCCTGAATTTAATAATCTAACTATGATGGCTGTGAACCAGTGCTGCTGCAACAGAAATTAACTTTCAATCTTCAAACGGCAAATCAAAAATAACAATAATAAAATGAATGATACGATTTAAATTATTTACTCAAATGAACAATTTTATGTCAATTTGTTTGTAAAATTGGGATTGAAAGTGACTGAATGAGAGATATGAGAATAAAAATATTATCAAGGTCTCATGTCAAACCTTCAAACTACAAAGGACACTGTTCGGATGCAAAATCGGATTGGTATACAAATTAAGCCTTGGTTAATATTCATACAACAATATGTTGATCGGAAAATGAACGATTCGTCCAATGGAGTATTAGATAGAAAGAAAATAACCCGCATGTATGCTTCATTTACACATTTGTACACATTGAGAATAATTTCCAATAATCTAAGAATAATGATCTGAATTTTACACTCTGTTCCTATCCACTGTCAGACGGCCAGATCAAAAATTAGAACCAAAAACTGGGCAGTTGTTTTCACGTATCAAGAAAATAAATAAAACGAGTAGCGAACATTGCTCCGTTCAGTTGAATAATTTCAAATATAAAATATTTTACTGTGGAGCCATTCGAGTTGGCAATTCTACGTGGAAAGACATACTTTTTTTAATACAGTTCCTGAGAGAACACTAATACCAATCTTCCATCAATATTTTAATTTCGTATTGATATTCCGCCCCAGCGATATAAACGACAAATTACACATCTGCCAAAAAATCCTCTCCAATTCCTAATCTGAAATTTGGAGACAAAGACCATCATGAGTAGCGGGATTTTCTTGGTGATATTTTTATTGATTGTGATACTTTGCACATCATTCTGTTATATTACTGGTGATGAGATGATCTTCGTAAAATCAGATTTCAAGGATTACCACATGGTTCAATTTCAACCAAGACACATTCATCTCAGCTATGGGTGTAAGCTACGAGTTAAGACTAAAAGAAAGTCCGAACTAATAGGGATTTCACTTTCCCTAAAATTATTTGAAGTGTACAAGTCTTATTCTTTTCTCAGATGATCCCACGACTGAAATGATTATAACATGGAGCACAGTAGACGACCCCCATGGATCAATTGTAGAATATGGCTTACACGGACAATTAGAGGGAAATAGTTCTGAAAATTTTAAATACAGGGCAATTGGACAGTCAACATTATTCCAAGAGTCTGGACCATTAAAACTGACCCAGTATATCCACCGTGTCACGCTGAAAGGTCTAATCCCAGGGCAAACTTATAGTAAGTCATTCTACACGGCAACACGGCGGTGGATTATTACCCTGAATTGGTGGTTTTCTTTCAATAATGAATCCAATGTGAGCATATGCATTGTAATTATATTTATTAAACACATTTTTAAAATCCAGTTTATCATTGTGGGAGCGATCTGGGTTGGTCTGAATTGTTCTTCTTCAAAGCCATGAAAAGTGGGACTGATTGGATACCACATTTAGCCATTTATGGAGACTTGGGAAATGAAAATGCAAAGACGCTAACTCGGCTACAGCGAGAAGTCCAAACACAAACTTATGACGCCGTTGTTCATGTCGGAGACTTTGCTTATGACATGGACTCGGTAACTTTTTTTTAACAATAGACTAATTCTGGATTGCTTAGATGTAAACGAATATTACCCAAAATATTTAACTAGAATGACGGGCTTGTCGGAGATTCTTTCATGGAAGAAATCCAACCGGTGAGTCATGAAAGGGTTTAGAGAACTTATTGTTGTGATTGGTTGTATTGTAATGGCAAACTAATTGATCAATATTTGGTGTTACACAGGTGGCGGGTTACGTACCTTACATGACTGTCCCTGGAAACCATGAAAATAGGGAGTAAGTAGTAGTAGTAGTAGTAGTGCTATATAACTGTTCCTGCAACCCACATTGGATTTTAAAAATAAAATGGGAGTGTTTACTGTTTAGAGAACGAGATCTGCCAGGATGGATAGTATACGTATGCACCACCCTTTGCGTCTACTAAAATAATACCATAATTTCAAAATTTGAAACTTTTCAAATGCAAGTATTACTACATGTTTTAATGTTATAATCTGATGGCGCTAACGCAGATTATCAGAAAAATACCTTTCTGTATTTCATGAGTCTAATCAAGCTCCAATATTTTGATAACAAGTTTTGTCGAAATATCATAATTTCAAGACCCGTAATTTTGATGCGGTATTTCTAAATGTTTATATTGGCAACTGGCGATGGATTTTGACATCTTAACATATAGGGATCTAGGATCTATCAGCACTATTATGGTGCGACCCAACTAAAATTTAGAATAGTTCTGAATGTAAAACATTTAGTTAACCCCCGGCTGTTTGACTATGTCCAATTTGAGAAACACTTTGTGATTATGTCCAGCGTGTTCAATTGAGTTCAATAAATATAATTTCTTTGTTTTTGAATCTGCAGGAATTTCATGCACTACAAAGCTCGATTCACAATGCCAGGACCTCCAGACTTTCAATCCCAAGTTTACAGTTGGAATATGGGACCAATTCATTTCATTGGGTTTTCAACTGAATTCTATTATTATCTCCAGTATGGGGTCAAACCACTGGCTGACCAGTACGAATGGCTCGAGAATGATTTAAGGGTATGGTACTATCATGTACCACAAGTACTTATTGTGCTCTGTACATAGTCCGGTTTCCAAACGCTTTGATCAATGATCAGCCAAATAGTTTGTCTTGTCAGTTTTAAATACATAAATGTTTTGACCCATAATTCCAAATTAAAACCTTAGGAAGCAACTTCATCGGAGAACAGGACGATTCGCCCTTGGATAATCACGTAAATAATAAATATTTCATCCCCGAAAATTAATTATTCAAGAAATACGTAATAAAATAGTAACATTTTCCAATTCGATTAGATACGGACATCAACCCATGTATTGCACAAATAACAATGATGACGACTGTACAAAACATGATACTTTGGTTAGGGTTGGACTGCCGTACAGAAACAGGTCTTAATAGCATGTACAAACTTATAATAGGTCCTATCAATCTAATTAGTCACTTTTATCAATTAAGCAAATGCACCACATGCCCAACTGCACACCATCTGCTAATATAGTATTCTTCTGGACTTTGTTTTGAGAATAGTTTTGTTTTTGGTCTGGAAGAAATGTTTATGCGATATGGCGTGGACTTAACTATATGGGCACATGAGCACTCATATGAAAGACTTTGGCCAATTTATGATTATCAAGTTTATAATGGAAGTTGGGAGGAGCCTTACAAAAATCCAAAGGCACTAGTCCATGTTATCACCGGTTCTGCTGTAATGAAGTATATACATTTTAATTTAAATTTTATTAAGGGATTCCTTAATTATCTGACCGCAATTATTCCTGCAGGGGTGCTACCACAAACATGATCCATTCGACGGCGTAGCCCCTGAATGGTCTGCCTTTAGAACTACAGATTATGGCTACAGTCGTTTGAAAGTTCTCAACTCGACGACTCTGTATTTTGAACAAATGTCGGAAGATCAGGTATAAATGCAATGCAAAATTATTGTGAGAAATTTGTGTGTTAATTTCGAAATTCTTGTTCCCTTCTAATTTATATTATAACTCACTTTCTCTTTATTAGGACGGAAAGGTCATCGACTCATTTCACCTAGTCAGAGATAATCATGGCCCATACAAAATTCCGCTATCCAGAAACCAGAAAGGATAAGAATTGAAGTTGAAATAGTAGTGATGCTGTAGTGATAATGATGTAGTGCATGAACTACACCATAACTTTTACGCGGAGAACCACGAACCACCTGAAATATTCCAAAGCACTTTGTATTATTTATTTACATGTAGATGTAAATGCAAAATCTTAGTGAAAGGTGAAAACAATGCAATAATGTTTTCATTTTCACTCATAAGAAAGTCCCGAGTCAATTTTATTTATTTGATTGTGTTCATTTGTAATCAAATTGGGTCGTAACCTGATTTCAAAAATATTCTCATTTTCTCTGTATGCAATTGGCAATTGAATCATTAAAATTAGTGCACAATACTACAATTCCAAATATTAATTTTGACAAGTGATTGCATTGTTCTTCCAAATAATCATGCGATGCTAGCTGTGGTCTGAGTAAAAGTGAAACTCATTCAATGTGAGCCAAATAGGAGAGATTCGAGAATAAAATTATTATCATGCTTAGGTTCTTTAACACGACAAGTCTGATGACGAATATAGTCAGTCCTGCATACTAAAAAAACTGGAATGTGGAAAAGAATTGCATTGGTAGATCCAGAGTTGTTAGGACAGGAGAGGAACAGGAAGGCTCGAAATTTGTGTGCACATAAAAAGTAATCTCCAAATACAGCAAAGTAATATAATCTGTATTTAAAGTATTTAGTAAGTAACAATAAAAAATCTGAGACCGACCGTAAATTATCTATAAGCTCGTATGGCATGATATGTTTTCACACACACCGGCATTCCATCATTAATCACTTAACGATAGAATTAAACATTTATTAACTATTTCTTAAAGTAAGCTGTGCATACACACTTAAAACCATGATTTTATGGAAGTGGTTAACTTTTGTGACATTTTTGACTGTTTTAAAACTTCACACAACATTTTGTGATTTTACCGGTGACGAAGAGGATCAAAACTTCTTTTTACATTTGCGAGATTTTCATATGGTCCAATTTCAGCCAAGGCACATTCACCTGAGCTATGGATGTAAGGAAATAATATATAAAATGAGCATAACTTTTCCTTAACATAAACCAAGGTATTATTTTCTCGTTAAATCTGATATTTGATATTAAAATTTCAGATGACCCCACAACGGAAATGATAGTGACTTGGAGTACAATTGATGACCCAAATGGGTCAATCGTAGAGTTTGGTTTGTATAAAGGATTTGATGGAAATAAGAGTTCAAATAATTTCAAATACAAAGCAATTGGAAAATCAGCGATGTTCCAAGAATCGGGACCACTAAAATTGACACAGTTTATTCACACTGTTACATTAAGAGGTCTCATTCCTGGGCACACATACAGTAAGTTACAATATCATGTTGCGGTCAGAATACGGTACAGGGTGATACATAAGTATCAAAGTCAAATCCCATAGATATGAATTCCAGAATTCCTATTTCAAAAATTATGTCAAATGTTTGTAAATCTAGTGTATCATTGTGGGAGCGATTTGGGTTGGTCTGAATTGTTCATTTTCAAAGCCATGAGAAGTGGAACTGATTGGATACCACATTTAGCCATTTATGGGGACTTGGGAAATGAAAATGCAAAAACGCTTACTCGGCTACAACGGGAAGTCCAAACACAAACTTATGACGCCATTGTTCATGTCGGAGATTTTGCTTATGACATGGATTCGGTAACTTTTTTAACAATACACTAATTCTGTCAAATGATTGTTTAGAGATAATCTGATGTGTCACATTGTTTAACCAGAATGACGGATTGGTCGGAGATTCTTTCATGGAAGAAATCCAACCGGTGAGTAAATGAAAGATCTCCAAAACAAGATTTATCAAACACTAAAACATGTGAAGAAATAAAATTTACATATTAAGTTGTTTCCTTTAGATAGCAGCTTATGTGCCGTATATGACTGTACCAGGAAATCATGAGCATAGGGAGTAAGTGATCACGCAAATATGATTTGTCACGCAAGTTAATATAGAGAGAACGTGTTAACGAATCTCAAATATTTTTGTTTGATTTTTGTCAATTGAACCATAATATATATCCTTTATTCCGAATGTAACGGACATGCACATCCGGTTTAATTAAAAGTTGTGTACCAATTTGTTTTGATGTTGGTCATAGATCCATTAATATAAAATTTTACTTTGCGATTTATTTTAACGCCGCGAGTAAAAATTGTATTTTGATATTACTAGACAGTTTAATACATTTAGTTGTAGAAGTCTTGGTCAATCCAATGATATCGGTATAAGTACGTAATTTGATGTTTTATTTGTCTTTAATTCCGCAATTAATTGTCACAGGAATTTCAAGCACTACAAGGCAAGATTCAATATGCCAGGACCACCAGAATTCCAATCCCAGGCTTACAGTTGGAATATGGGTCCAATACATTTCATTGGATTTTCAACAGAATTTTATTATTGGCTGGAGTATGGACTTAAACCAGTCGCTGAACAATACGAATGGCTCGAGAACGATTTAAGAGTACGATACTGTGTGTTTAAACATGTTAAACACTAATCACAAACTAAGTACGTCAAATATTTTAAAATCATTACCTTCCGTTCCGTGCAGGAAGCAACTGCAAAGGAGAATAGGACGATTCGTCCGTGGGTAATCACGTACGCCCACAGACCAATGTATTGTTCAAATAACAATAGTGATGATTGTACAAAATACGAGACATTAGTTAGGGTTGGCTTACCCTATATTCACAGGTAAGAATTTTTTGAATCTGGGGATACATAATCGAGATGTCGTTCTACTGATTTCTTAAGTGCCCAAAAAATACATGACATAATTCAGTTCGGATGGTCAGGTTACTTCTAATTTGAACGATACCATCTTGAATTTCTAAGTTTTGGTCTGGAAGAAATGTTTATGCGATATGGTGTGGACTTAACCATATGGGCACATGAACACTCGTATGAAAGATTTTGGCCACTTTTTGACTATCAAGTTTACAATGGAAGTTGGGAAGAACCGTACAGGAATCCAAGAGCACTAGTCCATGTCATCACTGGATCTGCGGTAAGGGAGTGCATTCTAAAATGGGTTCTTAACAACCTTGAACAGTTTCATGAGTTTTCTGAATGGAATTATTCTTACAGGGCTGTTGGGCCAAACATGACCCCTTCAAAGACGAGGCTCCCGAATGGACGGCATTTAGAAGTACAGACTATGGCTACAGCAGAATGAAAGTCCTCAATTCAACGACTCTGTATTTCGAACAAATGTCAGAAGACCAGGTGTGCAACTAATAACTTAATTGGTTATAACTTAAATAACTTTGTATAATTCTCCATTTAATTTTATTGTTTATTCTAGGACGGGAAAATTATCGACTCATTCCACTTGACAAGAGACTATCATGAACCCTACGCTATTTCGGCGCTCAATAATGCCTTGGCATAATTTCCAGTGAAGAAATGAATAAACTTCACTCTCACTTCTACACTATTTTATATTATATCATTTAAGTCGGATGTTTAATGCTAATTTTGAATCCAACGAAATCCTGCCTTAATAAAATAAATTGTTTGTTGCTCTCTTTGGACTAACTCTCTCTCTCTTTCTGGAATTGGATTCCTAAAACATGGTCTCTAGAATCCATATTTCAAAATTCAACCAAATAACCTATTAACCTCCAGAATCCCGAAAACGCTGGAAAATCTAAATGTGAGTTGTTCCTAAGTTGCAGTTGGTTGGAGTTTAATGCGTAGAGGTTGGGTTGAAATGTATCGGGCATTGAAATGAAATGATCGTATATTCTACCCCCGAGTTTAAATTAATTTTTGGATTACATACATTTTAATTTATTGGCAGTTGAATAGATTTATTATATTCGGCTAGGGCTTCCATTGAAATTTATAAACAACAATTGCGAGAAAACCATATTGGACATACAATCATTACTAATTAACACTAAAACTCACTAGGTTGACCAATTTAGCCTTTACTCTAGTCTGGTTTTGCCAGCCCAAGGAAGAGGACCGGTCGTCCTGAACGCCACACCTTTATCTCCCATATCCGTATTGAAACCATATGAGTACTTTTGGCCTGGAGCCTAGAAAGAAAACCAGAATGAAAAATTCAATATTCGCACCAGTTAAATTTTTCTGAAAATAAATACATAAATCAAATTCTACACCGATGAAGCCTCAGAACGGCGTAAATAGAAAATCCGAGTTTAACACACGTGTCATTACGTACATTATGATATTGTGAGTGCTCTTTATACTTACACTATTCCACACTTGTTTAAAGATGTGCATATCATCAGGGCTCGCTAGGAGTGAAGGACAATCTCCAATCGGAATAAGCATACGATTCATCATTTTCTGTTTGTGCTGTGTGTGACTGCGGAGATAATCGACAAAATTAATCAAATTGTCTCTCAAACACACAATTAAATAAAACGTATTAAAAAATAAATTAAGAACATACTTCCACCTGGCTTCACAAGCATCATATTCTAGCATAAATCGCCAATCCCTCATTTTGGGATCATTCTGGTAGTAGCAGTCCAAATCTATGCGTTCAATGTCTTCAACAACAACTTCTGGGTCTCCCTTCTCGCTCCAATCATAAATGAGAAGCTCTGCATGCTCTTCGATTTCTCTCAAGTATTGAAGTTTGTAAGCATCCTCCATTGTTTCAAGAAATTCGGTTGTGAGTGTCTTCTCCTCACCTTGACCTCTTTTCTTTAAATTCTGTTGTACAATTGGAATAGGGACATCCAAGTATATGACAAGATGAGGCTTTAACAAATGTTTTTGCGTTCTCTTCTTGAGGTAGTAAACGACCTCCAACTCTGTTAGAAATAGAAAAAATGTAAATGTAGACGTCAACAGTATGATTTTCAGAAAATTCATTAGACGTGTAAACTCATAAGACGTAAAATTATCGGGTATCAGTATCAACTAAGCCAATCTAACAAATTACCTCTCTTATTGAGGTAGTTGCATTTCCTCATTGCTTCTGCGAAGACAAAATCACTGAAAGGACTGCGATCCATTCTAAAATCAAAAAAGAAATAATAAATTAAATTGCTTGAGCTGAATAGACGCAATTTAACCTGAACTTTCCCGACTTCAAATTATGTATGTAATGTATCATAAAAAACGTATTTATTAAAATTATATTGTATTACAAGTACGCAAACGGAATGGCTATGGGAGATCAGATGAATGTTAAATTCAATCAGACAAGAAAAGAAGGAAAACACTAAAGCGTAATATTAAATTTGAAATCTCACGCCCGCCATTAGCTGTAAATGAACTTGTAAAAAGAGAAATTAAGAAAACTTACACAACTCCTTGTCCAGTGTTGAGAATATGTGCCGTAGCATCAATATACAAAGAATATTTCACAAAGTATTGGTGAAGCTGGTAAGTTATTACATCGTCGTGATTCGGTTCCTGGTGGAAATTAAGAAGGGGATGATTAGAGCACATTATATTAGCCGTGTTACTCTTGTGGGAAGGTGGAATATTAAAACTTGAAGTACTACAGAGCATACATCGATTATTCTCACACTTGAACAAAAAATCTTGTCAAATTCTTTCATTTAATATTCAAGTGCCAAAAATGGGAAAGAGTTACAGAGTGGATCAGAAAATGCCGGCACACTTTGAGTGAATCCGATTGTAGAACACCTTGGATGATTTACTCGAGATATGACTCATTAGTACAAAAGTGCTCATCGTGCGATTCTGAGCCAGCGATAATTCAGCTTAAAATTCAAAATTTTAAGTAGTCAAAAGGTCACGTTGAATAGTTTTTTGGCCAACCCCCATATAATGTTCATTTGTCGATCAAAGAATATGTTTACGTTACCCGAATAAATCGCTTCTCGTCAAAACTCCTCATTGTGCGTGGCAGTCTATCATCCAACTGTCTCATATCATAACCGTAAGGATTAATGTAAAGTAATTCCAACGTGGCCATCGGGAAGTACAAGAAATCCAATTCCTTAGCGATGGCTTCAGCAAGTTCCGATTTACCAGCCGCTACAGGGCCTTCGACAACAACCATCCTGCTATTCTCGTCCAATCGTTTTTTAGTTTTGTCCATCCAGTAATGAAAGCTGTTGTAGCCCTTCTCTAAATTAAAGAATAAATAAAAAAGATCATAGAAATATGAACAGACTTGTTCTGATTCCGATCTGGTATCACGGTTCTAATTAAAACTGGGATGCATTCAAAGATATGCCAATATGAACAAACGAATACTGGTGTGAAGTGAAGTGTACTACAGTCGCCATGCTTAGTAATGCACTAGGGCGAAAATTTGGCCCAAGTAAATCTTCACTCATCCTGAAATTCTTCACATGTAGTGACTTTTCTTTTAAATATCTTCGAAGTGTAAAAACAATCCATACAGGAATCACTTTCTTCATGAAAACTACAATCCCGCAAATGTTTCCTAGACCAATCGCCATATCGCCAATCACCAATGTACGTATCCGTATCCTAATAACAATTAGGCCTGGAATGTTCAGTTAAGTAGTAAAAATGTGTGCATACTGCATACCCTTATAAGGCCATGGTTTTGGTTTATCAGGATCCGGTTCCCGAAGAGCTTTTGAAGTAATTGTCGCAATTCTAATGCCAATAACATTATTCTTCGGTGAGAGGAAACATCGCGCTGTTTTAGCTCCAGCACCCAGTGTTCCTTGCCTCAACAGAAACGGCAACGACGTCATTTTCTAAATATTTACAACAATGAAATGAAAATGAGGAATACGTTATACATTTTTCCAAATGTTTGAGAATTCTATCATTTTTATCGAATATAAGAAAGTCACCTTAATACACCTGGACGTTTGAAGGTTAACCGATGACTATTTTTTTCACTCAATCGCTGAACGCAAGATTAAGAGGTCAGGTCAGGTCATGTCACAAGGTCTCAACTGACCCGCTCCGAATTTCCTAAAAATTAAAACCACAATATTTTGATTTTTTCTTTTCCAACTTTTCTCACTCACAAATTTTTGAAAATTAAATTCTCCCGGATTTTTCCACTGAATCATAGGACTTTTGAGTCAAGGTGAATTGAGTCAGGAAGGGGCGGAGCTTGCCCGTGCAGTCTGGGTTGAAGAATCGGACTAAATCATCCGTCTGTGCAGTAAAAGAGTTTGCCTTCTCGCCATGCGGCAATTTTAAATTTGAAAGGACACGGAAAATTGGCATCGGTCGGTCAAGTCGTCGAATCTTAAAATTTTGTCTTAAAAAAATTGCGCGTGCAGGTCCTTTTTTTTAATAAATTCTGTTCTGTCCAAAAAATAAGGATTTAGTGACTAGAGTGAGGTCAAGGTCACTGCAGAGAAGCCAATCAATCAATACATCATAGGTGAGTGGTCAAAACTAATATTTTTGTATTAAAGTTAAAGATGCGGTCCCGATCCCCCGTTGCCCGTCCCGTAGAATTCATGTGTCATGTCCCATTGACATTTACTCTACCGCGGCGATGGCAGTGGTTAAATTTTAATTTCGTAGGTCAATAAGTTCAATCCATTTTATATTGATAAATGATGCATGATTTGGGCAAATGTCAAAGCCAAGGCGTCAACGAAGGCGTCATACCCAATATGCGCTTACTGCCAACTGCTTACCTGAATATTATTATTGCTTTTTAATAGTACATAATACTTGACGATATTTTATTATTTGTCTTTGTTCGTACAGAATAACCTTGCACTCTTCAATATCGTCGGGAGCCTATTATTGGCGAAGACGTATTTGAATTATTTGAAGAATGTCTGAGTCTGCACCAAACCCAGAAAAGGAACGATTGGATACTTCAGAACCTTCAGCCCCAAGCACAAGTCCATTGCGGACAGAACTCACAACCGTGGAACCTGGAACTTCTGGAGGTAGTTAGTGGATTGATCGTGCAAACTTCTTTTCATTTCAATTGTAATTCTATAGCCTAGTTAATGAATATAATTATTTTATTTATCTGTAGGTATAACGAATGGTAATGGTGGTGCTGCCGCATCAACAAGTACAAATGCTGAAGGTGAGTCTGGTGACTCTGTGAATGTTATAATAAATGTGGCTCGTCCAGGAATGGTTGAGCACTTTCGACGATTGGAATCCGAATCCGACTGTGACTCTCAAAACTGCGCCCCAACTACCTTGGATGAAATTCATAGCCATTCTCATAAACGCGAAGAACTTCCCACGATTCTAGACCCAGGTAATTTTACTCAATTTACTGTAATACAATAAATCATTGCCGGTGGTGTAAGTTCTCATCCATCGACGCAAAGGTAAATTTGATCATTCTGCCAATTCTGCAAACTTAGATTAACGTTGTCATGTTGTCATTACTAATCTTACCAATTAGTAGTTAAGGTGTCACCAGTGAGTTAACGGATTTTGTATCAGAATACCCCTCCAGTCGTAATAAAATTCCCAGAAGTCCAACAGATTGGTTGAAGGTTGAATAAGTCAACCATTTCCTTACTAACTCTAAAATGAGCAATTAAGCTAGTAACTAGTATTTCAATCATTACATAACCCCAACGCAACATTATTAAACTCATTTCTGTGCATGGTTTTAGACTCCACTGAGGTGGATTTGAATCATCATCGACTAAACAAGATTTCGAATTTAGAGAGTTTGACACAAGTAGAAATACTTTCACTCCGATGGAATTTCATCAAGAAATTGGAAAATTTGAGCACGTTGACAACGCTTCGGGAGTTGGAGCTCTACGACAACCAATTGACTGTCATTGAGAATTTGGACTCTCTTGTGAATCTTCAGTACGTCTTTCAACTTTTAAGTGATACGTTTGGCGTCTTGGTTGGTTGTTTTGAATGAATATTGTGCTTAAAATATAAATTTTGGCTTTCATTATTTCCAGATTGTTGGACTTGTCATTCAATCGGATTAAAAAAATTGAGAACCTCAGTAATTTAAAATCCCTGAAAAAGTTGTTTCTCTGCGCCAATAAAATCACAAATATTGAGAATTTGGATGCGTTGCAGGGTTTAGAGCAGTTGGAATTGGGTGACAATAAAATAAGGGTAAGTCTTTTTCTTCTCCAGTTCATGAAATGGGTCTCGTTGAGACATTTCACATTTGACTAAATAATTTAGAATTTTTCTAAATAGGAAATCGAAAATCTTGAGCTTTTGACGAATTTACGAGAACTATATCTGGGGAAAAATAAAATCAGCAAACTTGAAAAGTTGGAGAAACTGACGAATTTGAAAATATTGAGTGTCCAGAGCAATAGGATTGCCAAAATTGAAGGATTAGATACTTTGGTCAATTTGGAACAACTTTACATCTCCAGCAATGGGATTACAAAGATTGAAGGCTTGACAAAATTGACTAGTTTAGAGACATTAGACCTTGCAGCCAACCGTGTTAAAGAGATTGAGAATTTGGAAGCTCTTGAACACCTTGAAGAGTTTTGGGTAAGTCCTCTCAAGGCAACTTTTTAGGACTTAAAAGATAATACTAATTTACTAATACAAATACTGATGTAAAACGTATTTTTTATTTTTCAGTTCAACGACAATCTTCTAGAGGACTGGACACAACTTGAAAGCTTAGCACATGCTCGTAATCTCAAAACTGTATACAGTAAGTTTTTACCGAATTTTAACCCTGTTTTTTATCACCGCCAGTATGTACCACCCAGTAGTGTGGTTGTTCAGGAAATCTGTGGTATGCATTATTGCATTCCGAAAACCGGAGAAATATTATAAATATTATATTATAATATTATTATATTTATTATTAACCACTCACACCACCACCATACTTAGCCCTATAACCAAAAAATCAATAAACTAATAAAATTGTAATTTTTCATCAGTGGAGAGGAATCCCATTTGGCAAGGTGGAACTGATACGAATTACCGACGCAAGATTAAACTGGCACTTCCGTCCCTTACACAGATTGATGCGACTTTGTGTCGATAGAACTCCACTACTAAATTCAATATTATACTATTTTGAACGTCCTCCACACCCATCGTTGCATCGTCTCCTGAAGAACTTGTGAAATTAATTACTTTTCTACCAAATGAAATTGTGTGAAGAATCCGTTGTTGTTGATGAAAGCCGAATCACAATTTCAGTAAATGTACCGCCTAATAAGGTATAGGACGAACTATGTATGTAGGTTTTATTAATACAATTCTACAATTAAGTGTTACGATGCAAGTGTCGTTATAGAGTTTATTGATGTCTACGATTCAATTTAGTGTTATTTTGTTTGCTAGAACTGCAGAAAGGATTTCTCCGAGCAAAAATAAGTTCCCAATTTATATTTATTGTGCTGTGTATTAATTAATTGGTATTAAGGTCGGGGACTCTTCAGTAGGTTGATTTTAAGAGAGAGTAAGTTGTGATTACATTATACCTGTTTTTAACTTACTTACCTGATAACTGGCATTATGATTCCGTGGCATGTTTGTATTTAATTTCTTTGCCTCTTATACTTATAGAATGTCCATTTGATTCGATATTAAAATTAAGTAAAAGATGATTTCATGAAATACCTTATTAACAAAGTGTTCAGCTGTACAATTAGTCTTACTTTCACCAGAATAGAATTTAATCTAAAGAGTCGAAGAGATTTTCTACCAGCCATGACGGGCAAAACAAGAAGGGACTCCCGAAAAGTGTTATTCAAAGACAAGGATTTGGGTTAGGATTAGACTGAGGAACAGTTTAGAGTAACCTTCGCTAAACTGACATTAGTTTCCAATTCACGCAAATGTATGTATCGATCAATCGTACATCTCACAGTCACAGTTCTCCACTCCACTGTGCTGTGTAATTCTCATTTTCATGTGTGATATTTTTCATTTCATTGCCAAAAATTTAAAAAAGTTAACAAATATCATACTTTACAAATCTTCAATTTTCAATTTTAACGCCTGGCCAGATTGAATTCAAAAAGTTTCAAAATGTATCTAAAATACAGATGACAAACGGGTGTCAATATTTATTTTTTAACCTTACATTTTCAGAAGGAATAAAATTTAAAATTGGGCATACGATTAGGGTTAAAAATGACTTATTATTTGCAGAAGAATTTTCAAAAGAATTCGCAAGTACTCTTCATAAATAAACATTTTTTACGGACGTGGACTTTGCAGTGCAGTTGCAGTTGTGGACTAGGTGGGTGCAGTAAGTACAGTACAGTTGGATTGCATGCATGATTCACTGCCTTTTATTTATTTTTCTGTTGGAGTCCACCCGCACAACCCAGCACAGAGCACAGCACCCGCACTTCAATGCCACACAGTTTTCTGGATGGATTTTCATTTGACACTCGACAGAGGAAAATGGACTAGTCGCTTCATCTGAAGCCTCTATAGCTCAGTGGTTAGAGCACTGGTCTTGTAAACCAGGGGTCCTGAGTTCAAATCTCAGTAGGGGCACATTCATTTTTGCTTTCTCTTTTCTCTACTCATTAAATACTCACTTGAATTGGATTGACTTTGTTTTACTATTTGGACAATTTGGAGAGCTTCAATTCTTAAAATGTAATTTACACACGCACTCCTTCCTCTATTAGAGAAGTATCACGACTTACTCCAGAGCCGTAATTTTTTTTAAATAGTAAGAACTATTTTTGTTTGAAAAGGTACAGGTAATGTGCAGGCTGCAAAGTTCAATTCATACTAACTCTTGCATTTCAACGACCACGTAAAGTGTAAGTATATAAAATGAAGTGAACCGAAACTTGAATAGAAAATGAATAGAATATACTTTTGTGGGTTGCTTGTACTTGAGTAACTTTCTATTTCATCACATAACAATAATGCGAATGAGTAGATCTCAGCTCAGCTGGTAATGTTGCGTACATATTAATTTTATTTTGCATGATTACAACGCTCACGTTCATGCATTGCATGAACACAGCGCTCGGCATATGCAATGTAATTCAGGATCATTATGAAAATACACAACCTATATGTTCATATGTATGGTTCTGTAATTTGGACTAACTTTGATTCACTGATGCATTCTGTCGAATTTGGACTAATGTTCTAATTGAAATTGAAATTAATGTATTTTAACGTGCGTAGTATTTATTTAACTATACAGTAGTACGGCATTCGATCTCTTCAGATGAACTGCTACCGGGAGGCATATTTGTTTGAGAGAACTATTCCCAATTCCATGGAGTATTTCCCAAACATATTCCCAAACACACATTCCCAAACAAACATAATATTTAGAATTGAGACACAAACCAATTAAAAAGGAAACTTTGAAATAACTTATAAATATAAACTCAAGCATGAAACATAATCATCTTTTCACAATTTTTGAGTAAAATCGGGAAAACCATACAAATCAGGTTTTAATTATTTTTTTATTAAAATGTACCAAGTTGTGTCAAGTAAATTATCTGAAAGTTAGAAAGAAATATTTCACTTTTAAAGGTGAAAAGAAATCAAATCATTCTGGACTCAGATGTCATTCCGGATGACAAATTCGTACACGTTTTTGCTGTTCTGAGCCTAAAAGTCTAAAAGTTTGAGCTTTATACGTATGGGACACCCTGTAATTGTACAAGTTTTCTCATCTACAATTTATTCTTTTCAGATTTTTAACGTCGTGACGACACAATCGTGTTTATTCCTACACGAACGAACTAAAAGAAAATGAATTCCAATTTTAATTAGCCAATCGCGTGTAATTGCATGAAAATACTTGTACGAATAAAGCCACACCGTATTAAATTGAAACGGCAAATTACAAACTCATCCGAAAAGGTTAACCGGAAATAGAAATAGAAAGGTCGTGCAGTTTGATTTATAATTGAATTATAATTCTAATGTAATGCGTTTAATTTTAATTCAAAATAATTTATTCGTACATGCAGCATGAAGAAGTCTGAGGGTGATAAAGAGAAGGCTAAAAAGATTGAGTCACGTCCAGCCCTTCCAGGTCAACCACCTTCTGGCGCGGCGGACCCTAATTTTTTCCTTGCAGAACAAACGGTCGGATTTATAAATGAATTAAAAAAGGCTGGAAAGGAAGATGAAAAAGAAAAAGCGACCAAATCTAAAGCTGCATTAGCAACTGCATCTGCAAAACCCATGGTCTCTTCCTCACACTTGTCAACCAAACCAAGGTTAAACTCCATTGATCCTTCCGAAAGGAACAAAATGACAATCAAAGACAAAGTTTGGGATGTTGGATTTCAGGTAGAACCGGAAACAAAAACTGGTAAGAAATACAGGGTAGTTAAGAACATCGTAACCATTGACCTCAAGAAAATTGTTCCAAAAGTCAACAAATAATAGACTCGGTTGTTACTATTACATAATTTTTTTTACAGGAGATGGCCCAGGTCCTACTCACGTATCGGCACGCCGAAGAAGCATTGAAGATGATGCATTAGAATTTAGTAAAAAGAGTAAACTAGCGACAGAATCAAGTCCACAAGACACTCATCAAAGAGATGTGTTTATTCCGGGTGCTAACAGACATGCCCCTCAAATCAATCGAAGAGATTCTCTTCGAGAGGATGAAAAAGGAGTCAAGTCTGTGGAACGTCCTGCAGAAGCACCTCCTCCTACTGCCTCTGATGGAAAATCCATCAGTAGGGGTCGTAGGAAAAGTGTGGATGAATCTGATCGAGAGAAACAGAGGCGGTACAGTGTGACGAGTGATGATTTGGAATTAGTTGAAAAATTAAAGGGTGCACCGATTCTCAAAGAACTTGGAGAAATTGATGAGAAGTTGAGACAGGAAAGAGCTCAACGTAAGTTTAGAAATGATTTTTTTTAACCTTCGCTGAAAGCCACATTCGCAAAATCCATGTTTTAAATTTTGGTTCCGATTACATTTGACTAGCACCGCAACCAAAGCCTGATCATCCGTCATTCACAAGTGATGATAAAGTAAAGCAGCAAAAATTGAAGAGACTCATGGCTATGGAAATACCGGTAGCTCCACCAGTGAAATCAACCCAATCCCAAGGTGCTGTAAAATCCTCAGCGAAGCCTAGCAAGGCTAAATTGGATACCGGAGGGAAAAAACCAGTACTGCAACAAAAGCCTATCGCACCTGTTGCCACTAGTACCAGAAGTGCAGCTAATATGACACCGAAGACTGTGACACTTGTCGAACCACCCAAAAGATCAGATCAAGTCACAAAACCGGCCGTACCAACACCTGTACCTGTACCACCGACTGTCACAAAACCTATGCCAAGTTCAGAAATTCCTAAACAACCTGCACCACCAGTGCAATCTCAGACAGCACCACCAAAACTAGCCCCACCTGCTGTTGTTCCAATTCAATTGGCGAGACCTGTGGAAGTACCTCCTACTGCTGCAGTTTCTCAGGCTCCTACTTCTCCAGTTCCAGGAAAACCTCCTCCTGAAAAACCGTCGGCTGCACCAGCTGTTCCTGGCAGGGCATTACCCGTTGTGGTTCCAGTTCCAATTCAAGTTCCGTTAGGAAAGCCCGCTGAAGCTCCAGAAAAGCTTAGTCCAGGAATTCCAACAAAACCTTCAGCCCCTCCCACAGTAGTACGGGAAAAACAAGTTCTACCGTCAACTCAGGCAGCCCCGACTAAGCCGACAGTAGTTCCGGTATCTCCAGCTCCACCTCCGCCAGTAATTCCAGTGGCATCCGCTCCAGTAAAACCAGCAGCACTTCCGGCTTCACCAGCAAAACCTGCTGCTCCCACTACTCCAACACCTATAAAACCTGACGAAGTGCCGGCTGCTCCAGGAAAACCTACACCCCCTGTTACATCTGTAGAGAAACCGCCAACTCTTCCGGCTGCACCACCAGCCCAAGTTTCCCAAGAAAAATCACCGCCAGTTCCAATCCCATTGGCCAAACCAGCAGCGACACCGGTTTCTCCGGCAGCACTAGCTCCAACTTTGCCTGCCGTTCCACCAGCAAAACCTGCATCATTTTCCGGTCCTCCGGGAAAACCTCCAGCGGCTTCCATTGCTCCGGAAAAACCAACAGTTTCCGCAGTTGCTCCAGCAAAACCAGTTGCAGCTTCAATACCCGTGGACAAGCCCACTTCCGGTCCAGTTCCAGTGGAAAAACCAACAGCCACTCCTGTCCCTATTGTGAAACCTAATGCTCCCCCACCAACAGTAGAAAAACCCATCGTTCCACCGGCTCAAATAAAACCTGCAGTTATTCCAGTTGTTCCAGTAGTAGTTCCGATTCCAGTTCAGAAACCTGAAATTTCAACTGCTTCAGACAAACCTCCAGCACCAATTCCAACTGTAGAAAAGCCCACGGTTCCCACAACTCAAGTAAAACCGGCAGCTCATGTTGTGGTTCCTCCTCTTGCAGAAAAGCCCGGAGTTCCAGCTACTCAAGCAAAACCCACGACTATTCCAGTCGTAGCTCCTCCTGTTGCTGATAGATCCACAATTCCAGCTGCTCCAGCAAAACCCACGTCTGTTCCGGCTGTAGCTCCTCCTATTGCAGAAAAGCCCGCAATTCCAGCTGC
>JAQIXO010000180.1:0-29694 GCA_034700305.1 Protaphorura armata
ATGTCTCACTCAACCCCCGCGTGAACGGAACGCGTCATAATTGGGTGAGATCGAGCGGGAGGGGACCAATTTTGGCTCTCTGCAAAGTGCATCATCCCTTATTTTCTACCTTCTCCAGTACTTCTCGTAAAAATATTGCATACATTTGTCTAACATATCCCGATCTTTCCAGTCTTCATCGATTGTGGCTACCGATGAGCCTAATAGCAGTCTGTTAACATAAAACAATCATAATCGATTACGAAAAAATATTGATGCTGTTGTTTCTTTTTGTTTCGCTGGTTTGTCACTAAAATTTAACGTATTTTACTGGAAGTGAGTTTACCTGGATTTGCTCTTGTAATGGCCATGTGCAGATCAGTAATTCATAAGATTTTCTCTCCACCTTTGTCCCTTGGCCTGCAGGAAATCGAAGCAATCTCGAACCTTCCACTTTATAGGGTTATGGAGATTTTGGATTTGAATAGTAATCCACCATGGCGTCCGTTCAGCAATCACACGGTCCCGTCTTTTCTTTTCTACTGAGTCTATTTTATCCCTGAAGAGTTTTTCATCTTCAACGTCGTCCACATACCGTCGGTCCAATCCAAATCTTAGAGGTGCATTTACCCAGTAGAAAGGAGTCCGACTCTTGAAGTGAATAGGCTCACCATCTTCAAAGCAAACACCCACATACATACGTTGTATAAATATCACGTGGTGCGAATAGTAGTGATATCTCTTGTTGTAGTCTCCCTGTCAATTGAATGCAGTCAAAGGCACATCTGGATGTTTTCCATTCCAAACCATGCCTAGTCAAATCAAACGCAGCCATGAACTGGTTCCAATCAGCTACTATTACGGTATGATAATATCGGTGCGTGTTATTGTGCCATCTCATGAACCGAGACCACTGTTGTGTCGAAGATAATCGAGCCCGCTCCCATCCCCATGGAGGAATTACGTGGGCTTCACGAAAAATGTTCGTTTCCACACGACTATGATTCAGTTGCCACATATTTCCACTGTTGTATTCCAGGAGCTAGCAACGATCAATGTACCAGCAGACTGTGTTCAATTTAAGACTGACTCGAAAGTTTCTATTTTCTTTGTACTACAGCCAGTAAATAGTTATACGGTTCTGACTAGAACCGACCACTCGGAACCATGGGAACACCCTTGTCTATCGATCTGTGCACACATGCCGAGCCATACCGAGTCCGCATCAATCGAAGTCAGATGTAATCGGAGTGAGGAGAATACCTTTATCAGTCACAACAACTCCACTTACAGTTTGAACCCCAATCTCTTTGTATTTTATGGGAAATAAGTTCTCATGCATTGTACGCAGGTACTCGCATTTGTCTTCAAATGTCCACACAATGTAATGTAGGAAATAATCCCATTTTTTCACTAACCATGATAATTCATGTTTCTTTGCCTCTTCTTCCTCCAGCACGATCTCCTCTTCCTATTTAGTTCGTACATAGAATGGCATGTCATCCTTATCCTCCACGTAGCGGCGGTCCAGTCCTCGAACTAGTGGATCATTCCCCCAAGATAATTCAGTGGATCAGTTGAAATGGATACTATAAAATTCCTCGAACAGCACACTAACATACATCTGTTGTATGAAGTACACTGAGTAATCCCAATAATTCAATTCCTTGTGGAAAGCCCCTCGTTTTAATGAATACTGTGTGTGGACCCACCATAACCACCCGTGCAGAAAAATAAAAACCCCAAAACGTTAAGTGCACGCCACAATACACCCACACACAATATCTCATCTAAGCCTTTACCGGAAGGCAAAGTTCCCAAAACAGCGGCAACATTCCCTCGCTCAATAGCAATACTCATTCTCTGTAAAAGATATTGCGTGGCTCGCGTCTCACCAATCACTGTAGAAATACGACGCCCAATAGAACGTACAAGACGAAGGCCATCCTTCGCCCAAACGCCAGACGTTTCCACAGCAATTGGAACAAAGAGAAAACGTCCTTGAAGGAAATCATACTTCCTCAATTTCTTCAAATGAGCCGCTTCCGCCGCACTACCCGAATTCGACGCCGACGCTGCGATGTATGTTGGGGCAAAATTCTAGGGGCTTCAACGCTAGCACCCTCCGCTACGGCCATGTCTGCGCTGACAGTAGTATTTAGCTTTATTTGGAAAAATTAATTCAACAATAATCGGATCTTGTGAATGCGAGTGGATCCGCCTATGACCAAGATGTCTGTTACTTCATCCTTCTCCATTTTAACTTTTTCAAGTACCTGTTCAAATTAAAAAAAATATAACATTATACAAATTTGGATTTTTATTTGTTTCTACAATTCTTGTCAACCACTTGAGGTTTGGCATTGTAGCTCTCCCGAGGAATTGACATTAATTGCGTAGTCAAGACATGCCATTCGATTAAGTCGTTCGAGTCACATTCACAGTTAAAGCGCAGCGCCATGTACTTTTGGCGCCCTGCGCCGTAAGACAGAATACAGACAAAACTTTTGACGCCCTGCGCCATATGATCTTACCGCCGTCCTTCGTCTTATTAGCTACAAACTTTTCCATTTCCCTTGAATGCTCATGTAAACGTTTTAATCATTCCATATTATAAACCTCTACGTACACGGGGTTAACACCTGCAAAGGTGTTAACCCCGTGTATCAAACTTGCATTGCTTGTTATCCTTCAAGTTGTCATAGTTTGAAAGTGCAAATTCCCTTTTAAACAGGGGTGGACAAACTCATAAACCCCATGATATTGCAAAGAGTCTCGCAGAAACCTCTTTTTAGTCGGGGAAGAGATGTAGTTTCTGGTAGTTCGGACGCCGCTTGTATCTTGGTCTACGCATTGAGTCCTTTGTGTACGTTTCAATTTTGGGAAAACAGAAAAAATTCTCCCCAGAAAAACTCATCAAACGAAATTGGTTAAATTTTTATAAATGATTTAAATTCTTACCCTCAAAAACAATCGAAATGCTTTGAGAGTGACATCTGAGACTTTAATTATGTTTTCTTTGTTCCAACGTTCAAATCTTTTGAAACGATTTGCAAAGACAGGGGTTGCGAGGGTTAGAATGATCATTAGCGTTGGGTCGAATCCCCATCTGAGATATTTTTCATGTATTAATTCAGTTTTAATTACAATAAATTACACTTACGAGGATACTGTGTTTAAAGTTTTGGAGACCCATTTATTTATCTTCGGGTGTGTCTTTTCCGGCTAGTTCTATCAGATGAGCCGGGTCCCAAAGGAAAGAGTCCTTTCACTTACCACTAGAGCACGACTATACATAATGCGGCCGACACTTCCTCAACGGCTGGAATTCCATTGTTGTTCGTTTCCGGTGGAATGATCACCATATTTAAGTAATTTTGTTGAGGCCCTGGAGAACTGACCACTTCATTATTGCCTGGAGGTCCAAGTGGAACGACCTCTATATTTAAATAGTTTTGTCGATATGAATATACTTCTTCATTGATTTGAATCCCATAGTTATCAATTGGACGTTCGACGTCCAATTCTTCCAAATCATTACCCTTCTCAATTTCAGGAACAGCTGCTGGGTCGGCAGTTTCTGGTGCTGGTTGTATTTCAGGATTCGCAAATTCAAATTCTGCTTCAACGGAAGATCGGACAATCTCCGGGGTTTTACGAATCGCAAGATTTTGAGAAATGGATTCGAACTGAGAAGTCTGCCAAGCCAGTATTGCATTCATTGTAACTGAACTGAAATAGGTTTGAAATAGGAGGTTACTCGTGGATTGCATCCAGATCAACGGAAAATAGGTCGTAACATCGCAAAAAGAAAAATTTTACGACATAATGCTCGATTCTTAACATACCAGTGCATGCAGGTACAGTATGCTGGTCGGCCGGATATGGAATAAGTCTAAATAGCTTGGCTAATAAGCTTTGATTCAACATTGGTCCTAAAATTGATGCCGTATGTTGGTTCATGCTAATCAATTTCACTTCCTGGGTCTCGTCAATTCAAATTTCAACCTAAGAGGGGAAGGCATAGGAATTTTAACCTTCAAATGGAGAACAATGTGAACGAGATCGTAAGTTGCTCAGGCTAATGCTATTATACATGTTTTCTGTATTTTATCTGAATATAGCAACTAAATAATAACTTGTTAACGGAAAGTGAAACAAACCAAATCAGAGAATATTTTTGTCACAATCCATACGACCAAATGCTGGATTAATCGGGTTCGTCTTGCCTCAAATCTACACCTCATTAAGTTACCGCTTACACGAACAACTGATGTGGTATATCGAAATCCAATACCAGTCTTTAATCCATTAAACGATTAAGACCTAATGAGTAATTTCGGCCAAACCCAGAGAATAGCCAGGTTACCTGAACGAATAAAGTTGTAAAAACAAGTGATGTCTAAAAATGGCCAATCCTATCATCAGCCTAACATTTGAACTACAAGTTAAACAAACTTGATAAAATACCATTTCCGGAGGCGCAAGGTTTTCCCATGTCAAGACCAGACCTTCCGGTGATTGACCATATTTATCGACTAATCAATGGGGAAGACGACATTGAGATGGAAGAGGCGGGTAACCCTCAGTGTTCACAAACTTCCAGGTTCGCCTAGTCCTGGTCCATCACCTGATCATTCAGAAAGTGTTAGTGAAACTGACAATGATGAAAATTGGGATGATGTTGACAATTTTTCAATAAAATCCGTATTAGCACAGGCTGGACAGTCGCAGCATGAAGTTCCTTTTAACTGTGATGTTAGTAAAATTGAGTGTATAGAGATTGATTAAAATATGACTCCAGGAATTCATGTTAGTAATAGAGAAGTAGATTATTTTAATAGTACACATTTATTCGCACCGGAAAGTGAACATAGTATTCAAACTGATAATGATATATATTTGATAGAGTACATGAAATTTAAGAATTACAGACGCCATCATACGATTATGCTCACGACAAGGAAAAAGTTAATGCAATCATTATGTACGCCACAGGATAAACGTTACCGTATACAATTGTTAAGGCAAAGAAATCGAAGGTTTAAATGTTACAATTTATAGCGCGTCGAGTATGATCAGACTATATATCGACACAAATATGCACACGAACGAATCTCGATGATATCGTATAAGTCAAATTAGACTTTATTATTAAACTTAAAATTTAATTAATATATTTAATATATATATTATTAAATATTACTAAATTAGAATTAGTGGTAGACATCATCTACAGCATCAAGGGCCGCCTCCATTTGCGACGCTGCTGTCCAAGCTAAAAATAAAAAAAGATCAACAGCTTCATGAGTATGGCGATTTGTGCGTTCTCGTTCTCTTCGTGTTCCCGAAAAAGGTAGAATTCAAAGGGCTAATCGTGACAACACCAGGGGATTGTGCCTCCTTCTACACCTCCTTCTGCAAAATACAGTATTTAAAATACAATTTGTATTTTGTATTTCGTATTTTGAAAAACTGGAGAAGTATTTTTGTTTGTTGTATAGAAAGACGAAGTATTTTAGTATTTCGTATTTTGCGTACGAGGAGAATCTAAAGTATTTTGTATTTTGATAACATGGGAAGATCTTTGAAAATACAAAATACATTTTCTCTCGCCTCCTAATTTAAAAGATATAGCTCGATTTCTATTATTAATGAGCGTATGGACTTTGAAAGACAAAGAGGGAAATGAAGTAATATTACATTTGAAATAATAATGAAATAATTGCAATATATATATACGCCCAGTAATGAACAAATATCCATCTTGATCAACTTTGCCAATATCTTCTGAGTGGAGCCAACCCTCTTCATCTATTGCTCCCCTCTTCACTTATTCCTAAGCCAAATGGCAATCAATATTGACGAGTTCTCTTATGAGGAACCGCATCGTGGATTTTTTCACATACATGAAGAAAACAAACCAGTGAAAGAGAGCATGGCGGAATTATTTCCTCGTGACAAGTAAGGATATTTATTCTAATGAGACATGGTCTTGGCATTATCCTCAATAAATAGTGATATTTGAACTTGTACTGATCTGACTATTATATTAGTATTTTATATGTAAAACCGTTATCAATAGCAGAATTGATCTTCCGCGTCGGTCAATAATTTATTTAAATTGCTGTTCAATGTGAGTTACCTGTAACATGATTGCTAGATATGTACAAGGATAATCATAAAAATATTAATTAAGTTATTTAAAACGTATTTCAAATTGTGGAATGTATATCGAAAAGCAACATATGCTTATATATGTATATTTTCATAAATAGCGTTGCTAAAGGCGAGCGAGATGTGATATTTCTTAGTTTCAATATCAAATTACGTAAGACCTTAATACTAGTAACAAGACGACCGTAATTCTACACTTGTGGAAGGCACAACTGTTGAGTTAAACTGCATGACATTTGCAACGATTTTCCAGGTCTCCGTCGGCGTTCCCGTCGCCGCCTTCATATACTCAATAGCGTATGAAATTATTGCGGCGGACGGGTGGATGAGTGCATTCTGGTTACTTTACATGCGTGCCTTATAATTTGCATGCATCTGATTCGTACGCGCCAGTATTTTGACCTTTCATATTATTAGTCCAACAAAAACAACCCACAACTAAAATATTTCAAACTTACTTTTGGAGACAATACTTTTTATCAAATTTTCAATACTTTGAAAGAGGATGCGTTATATTTAATTAATCATTTGTGAAAGTAGAAGGTTTGGTTAGGTTAGTAACCCAACCCAAGCTAACTGAGAGATATGTTGGCAACAAACATTTTTTAGTTCGATTGAGATGATAATTACGATTTTCGACATCGGAGGCTCGCAACATGACCATCAGGTGTCTATATTTCATTCTCGTGCATGCCCGTAAACAGTTACCGGTGTCTCACTACCGTTAAACTCGAAACCATCGTTAAATGTAGAATGTATATATACATATGACTTTCGAAATTCGAATTATGAAAATAAAAAATCACGTCACTCGAGGCTTTTCCTTGTCAGAAATTCTAATGTACCTAACCCAATTACTACCCAACAAACCAAAAAGGGTTGTTTCCATCCGCTCAACTCATCTCGTAAAGCGTCCTTTGTCCTTAAGTGAGATTAGGGATTCAGTCCCTCAGGCAACAGATTGGGTCCACTAACTTTTTTTAATGGAAATTATTAATTATTGGAAAAATTATAAAAATCATGGGGATAAGACTTGAAAATGTATTAGTTGTGATCACAGCAGAACGACCTTATTTTCTTTACAGCAGTCCGAATTTATTTTCATTTAATAATGGTATCTGTGTTTCAAGTTCTCTCTCAAATTTTTAGCTTTTACGCCGAGTCTAGACTTTATGAGAATATGGTCAGTTAATTGCACGCTCCAACTGACATGTATATGCTGTTTTCGTTGTAAGCATTCCAGAGCGATCCAACCAAATAAAAAAAGGAACTGGGTTGAACCTGCCCGACAATAACGGAACGGTGGTTGTAATAAAATTTGTTGCATTGTTGCAACAAATTGTTACAACAGCAAGTTGTATTTTATAATATGACGAAGCTTTTATTCATTGACAATGCGAAAATACCTTGGGAGTTGATGTTATTGGTTCTCCTTCTTTCTCCAATGTGGCAGTGGCTGGTGTACCCGTGTTGTTATTATTGACCTGCAGAGAAATTACATCATCGGTTGTTCTTTCGTTATATAGTGTACATAAATATTCTCTATTTTCTATCGTATTCTCGAAGCCCATTAGTTCACAGACTGCACCATATACAGATTTTGCGTATCTGTAGTTGTGTTCGATGATGGTGAAGCTGAAGTGTCGGATCATTTGGTTGAGTAGTTTGATGTCCACGGGTTGGCGAGACAAATGCAAGAGGACGGTTGGTGGTAAGCTAAATTCTGGGAAATAATAGTGTTTTACACTGAGATACCTTAGGAGGCCCGGGGTTGGATTCAACATTGCCAATCATGAGTAGAACTAGGATGAGGGAGATGGAAAGCGTCTGTCGTGTACATTCGGCCAGGTCAAAGGTGGACGGATTTGTTGATGTGGTTGTTTTGTTCCGGCCATGTCCAATTCTGGACCGCCAGGACACGTCAGTTGTCTTCATCCCGGGAACTGCACTCAACAGTCGAAACTGTGGACCACCCCGTATAAAATAAAAGAGAACTAAACTTGCATTTTCTGACTTTAGACGTGTGTATATATGTATATACAGGGTGTCCTCGAAAAGACGGAACGTTAGTTTAAATTTGGCGTAGTTACAAAATTTTGTGTTAAAGTCATGGCAGATTTAAATCGAACATATATTTTATGAAACGATTTTGAATAGAATTGTTAGGCTAAAATACTGAAGTATTCAAAATGTCAGAAGTTCAAACGTAAATACTTGTTTAAACACATTAATTGTTCTAACAATGCCAAAATATCATTACTGGTAAACCGAGCATTCCTGAGTTGATTTAGCGCTCGAACTGCAGAGTTTGTCTCTGGTTGAATTGTGGGAGAAGAGGTTCGAGTTGACCCAGAACGTGAAACTGGAGTTGGGACGAAACTTGGTGATGGGAAACCCGAGTGACCAGTTGATGAGCCGGAAGCGGAAGTTGGCGAACCTGAAAGAGAAGGACGACGTGAAGAGGTGGGCGTTTGGGGGATCTGAGTTAGACCTAACCTTAAGACCTAATTTCAAAATAGTAAAAAAAATTAGGTATCTAGACACCATTAGTGAAATTATGAATTACATATGGTGTTTCATTAGTATATATGAACATTTTGAACAACTTCTCTCTTTTATTGTTTGACATATTTTCATTAAATACAAATATGTTTGACAAATTATAAAACCGTCTGTTTTTACTGTTTTTCCTTTTGAGTTTTAATAAAGAATTATCAGTGCTGACCCCATTAATGGCAACATCTCATTCATATCGCAATATTGATGGTTTATGTTCCAAAGCCAGAAGAATTCTACATTCTTCCTAAAATACATAAGCCAGTTGTCGACTTTCCTAAGGGTCGTCGAATTAGTAGTACTCTACACACTCAAAATAAGGGAATTAGTAAAGTATTAGATAAATTCCTAAAACCTCTAATGCCATCTGTACCAGACCTTATTTTGGATTCTCAACATTTATTGTTACTGCTCAACGATTTAAAACTTGAACCAAATTCTAATTATACTTTAATAACAATTGATATAGAATCCTTGTATAATAATTTAAGTGTAAATTCATGTAAAACACACTGCTGTAACTATTTCCGCTTATATGGAGATAAAGTTCAAATGCCATTCAATTTAACAGTAGAACAGTTTAGACGAAAGATTCATTTAAGTTTAGATTTTAGTTATGTTGAATTTAAAAGTAAATATTACTTCCAACATAGAGGCATACAAATGGGGAACTCGAGCTCTTTTTCGATTGCAAACATCTGTGTTTCAGAAGAATTGAGACCCATTTTTGAAAATATTCTCCAAATTGTTCTTAGAAAAAGATTTTTAGATGACATATTATTGCTTGTAAATTCCACGAATATTTCTAACTTGAAAGTTTGGTTATCTGAAATCCTTGAGACCAGTAATAGGAATATTAATTTTCTGGACCTAGATATTGTAATTACCAATGAAAACAAGATTATTATTAAATTGTTCAAGAAACCCATCAATATTTACATTTCATGTCTAACCATCCTATTCACATAAAAAAATCTATAGTATATTCGCAAGGTTTACGAATAATTCGCACATGTTCTGAAAATGTTGACCGAGAAAGAGAACTGAATAACATGTTCCAAGAATTTCGTAACAAATAACGTAACAAATCTGATAGATTAAGCCAAATTACTAGATTGAGCATGTTGTTGCCCAAACGTAACTTGTTAATTTCATATCTTAGAATACACAATCATGAGTTATTGAATTTACACATTGTTAATCATTTTAGTCTTCTTCTCACACCTCGTAACACGATTTTTATAAAAGTGCAGTTTCCTTATCATGACAGTACACCGGTACTACATTACATACATAAAACTTGAATAGAACAAAAGTTTCCCAAAAAGAAACAGAGGAAGAGGGAAGTTGAAATTTGCCAAATCACACAAAATCACAGAAATTGTAGAACAAAAGTGAGTACGAGTAATTATTATAACCAAATTATAACTTCAAACTTCCTACAAAAAGAGAAAGGAAAATCTCTCCTCGTGCTTCAAGATATAGAAATGAATAAATAACTCCAGTTGGCAAAAAAATTATTACTATTGTGAATTGCGTGCTGGTGCACAAAAGAGAGCGTGAGTATTAAAATGTTTGCGTTGAATTCTCTACTTTACATTTATGCATTTGGAATGTGATGGTTTAACTCGTAAAAATTCTTTCGTCCCTTTGTGTACTACCGTATGAGTATTATGAAGTCATACGATCGCTTCAATGGAAATAAAAACATTGCCTCAGGAAATCAAGTTCTTCACGTGTGGAGCGAAATCCTTCTGCTTTTTACAGTATATAAAAAATGGTGTGTGTTTTAGAGTTTACTCGTAGCTTTCCGCCGTTACTAAGGACGTACGACGACGGACTACGTACTAGTGGGGGAAAATGAACAGAGTTTAAAACTTATTCCCTGCAGATTGTGAATTGAGTGACAGTGAGAGAAAAAATATAGTACAAGACATTATAAATCCTTGTAACAATTGCTATACACTGAATTGACTTTAATTTTGATATTGAAGGAAAATAATAAATTTCGTTCTTAAATAATGGTATCTGTTTCTCTGACGGATTGTTAGTGGATCTCACACTGGTTTTAAGTTACGGGGACATTCGGGTTTATTTTAATTTTTGATTTCGTTTTAAGTTAATACCTTCATATCACCTGATGGTGGTTAGATTAGGTTAGGTTAGGGTAGGTATGTGGCCAAGAGCAACTTCGCTGCTCCGAGGACGTTGGAACTAAACGAATCCAATATGGTGGTTAGGTTAGGTTAGGTTAGTAAAATTTGTAAGTTCAGATGGTTTCTCCGTGGTATGATTTAGAATAAAACTTTCCTGTTCTTTCATTAACCACGCGCAACACGTATTATGTCCAGCGCAATGAATATTGTCAAACAAATTTCCAAAAATTGACTGCAAGCAGGACGAATGCTTTTAATGTAATTCTCATTGTAGTGATAATTTAAACCCCGCTCAATCATAAGGAGAATTCTGCCAACGAACATAATATAAATGTTTTATGTGTGTTCTATTTCGTATGACCGTCCATATTATTTGATATTCGTATGTCGATATTCAAACGTATGTACTTGCAATTGAAGAATAAATTTTAAGGTGAGCCTTTCTTCACAAACATTACGAAAGGGAGTGGAAATTTACTGGCGGCTATGTAACTAATTCTGTTACACAGAAAATATCCAAACAGTTCGAACGTAGGCTGGACATGCAAAGTAATTCCATAAGAATGAGAAACGCTGAAAATGAGTTTCAAATCTGATCCTTCGCAGCGGAGATGTCCACAAATATTTCTTTGGAGTTCTTGTGTTCATCTTGTGGGAATCTTTACTCGGCCTCATCAAACCCCCCATTACCACTCGCCACAACAAGAATGCCTTCTGTAAATCAACCGTGTAGTAATTATCGTCGGCTTAATCAAGGACCGTCCGTTCGATAAATTCCTTCCTTATTAGACCTGACATTTAGACATGTCCCTCGAATTCACAAAGAGTATCCGGTCCTACACTACTAAAGGACAAAAACCCTCCCACCACATCTCAACGCAACGAGGATGGATCAGAGTGGTTCCCTTGCCCTATTTAACTTACTATTCTACAAGAAGCATGCAGAAGCATCTCTACAGGTCTCACAAGATTAATGGTTATTGAAAATGTGGTATGTCTTTATGAGCAGTGTTTTTGTATACTTTAAGATTTGCTAAAAAAAAGTTGACTTGGTGGACATTCGTATCATCAGTACTCTTAACTTAAATATTCGAATTAATTAAAAAATCTGTCTTGTCCATAACATAGCTTTTTGTAACTACGCCAAAGTTTAACCAAACAATTATGCGCCTTTACCGAGACACCCTGTACAATAACGGAAAAAAATATTGAGCGTTGTTTTAGTGCGATATGTACTAAACAAGACATTGTATTTAACAGACATTTCAACAAGTCATGAAAGGTTGGATTTGTTGAAAAAAGAATGCGTTGTTAATTGTTGAATTCGACAACGGTTATTCTGATCTCAATTTCGATGAAAATTCGGTCCTATCCTGGCCGTGCCAAAATTTATTGCTTGGCACTCTTTATTTTGTATGGCTCTCTGTGTTCAATTTTTTAAAGGTTTAAAATTTTTATCATCCTTCTAGACTGATTCATTTTAAATTAATCATTTTCATTGTTATCAATAAACGGGGAAGAACGGGGGATGGGGGAGAATGGGAACAGGAAGGAATATGGTGAGGAGATACGTAATGGAGATGAGCATGGTGTCGATACTGGATGTGTTCGTGTGAATACACATAATTAAGGGGATTGAAGTGAAGAAGAATACGGTTCAGCGAAATTGTGTACTTTATATTTTGTGTGTCCATTTTCATAAATTTCGTAAATTAAGTAAATTCGAATTTACTTTGGTCAAATTTGTGTTACAAAAACATATCTGCACTACACATTTAAAAAATTTATTGCTGAAACTCATTTATTCGAATATGATCATGGGCAGACTCCTTGAGACTTTGTTTTTGTGTGAAATAGAATTCAGGTTACCGGGTTGTGTAACCTTATTCGACGGCAAGATTTTCTATGTTATTTATGTAAATGGTTTCTCTGCTTGTAGTGCGGTATTACATTTAGAGTACTTAAACTCATAGCCAAGGCTACCGGTCATCCAGTTACTCCATAGCTATACTTACTTATACAGCGAGATTATATTCTAACGCTCTCCATCGTGACCAATTTTTAAATGAAAGTGGCGGGATGGGGACTTAAATTGTTTGATAATTCTGGAATTACATTGTAATTTTTCTACTTCCAGATGTTTTTCCGTGTATTTCGGTTAATGAAGCATTTTTAAATTGCTTGCACTAATGATGTACACGAAGGAGTAAAAGTATTGAAATGTAAAATGACCTCGTTGTAAGAAGGGTGCATTTTATATTAGTCTGAAGGTTATCTTGTGCATAAAGTTGACGGCGAGAGGGCTAAATTAGAGTAATTGTGATGCCAAAACGACGATATATCAGTTTCTTCTTCTCACGCGCATCCACCATAACGCATATATATTGGAACATTTAATTTAGAAAAACGATATGAAATTAATTGTCCTTACTTTGTCTGTTAAAAATTTCTGTACTTCAATAATACATTATTCGGTCCTTGTATTTCAGCGTTACTTCATTACGAGCACGTGAGTATGACTATGGCTCCGATCGGTTCTAGTTCTAGATCACCGAACCGAAAACCGAACCGAACCGGTATTTTTCGGTTCTCTCAGAAAAAGAGCCGAACCGAACAGAAAAGTCTCGGTTCAGAACTGAAACCGAACCGAAATATCGGTTCGGTTCGAAGTCCAAACCGAAACCGAAGTGAACCGAAACTTTTAAAAACATATATTTAGAGCATAAAATATATTAATTCTTCTCGAGTTAAATTATTCTAGACACCTCGTATACCGCCACATTTGTAAATATAATCAAATTACCGTAAAATCCCGTCACCCTGAGACCAACTTTATATTTGAGACCCGCGTTCTAAATATTTAACGTTTGCTCGTAAAATCCAACACGCGCTCTTGCATGTAGTACCCACATTATTTTTGAGACCCGCGTTTTGTTAAGAGCTGCGTTTTTTACTGTGCCCAGCCCCGAGACCAGGTTTGTCACTGATTTTGACTTACGTTGTCGCCGTTGCGAAATTGACGTCATTCCTCATTCGCTCCGATGGGGCTGAAAATTCTTTTTGGTGACCGATGTTGAATTCTTTGTCGGCCGGCCGTATTGGATTTTTGTAAAATGGCTTAGAACGCAATGAAATAGTATTGTTGTAGGCGGGCTTTCGGCCCGGAGACACTTAAACCTAACCTAACTTTTAATAATGAATTCATATAGTCATGGGATTAGAACGCAACGAATTAGTATTGTGGTGGGCCGGCAAGCTGTCAAATAAATCAAGCCACCGTGTTCAAATTTGAGATTTTCAGCCCCATCGGAGCACTTTTGAAAAATCTAAAATGGCGATTCGAGATGGCGAGCGCCAAGTTTTGAATTTATTTTGAGCTTGGGGGTTTACCTGAACATGTTTTAAAAATTTTATACCTTTTTTTTTTGATGAAATGAAAGATAATGGAAAAAAAGGGATTGATCTGGCCAAGTCCTTAAAATGTCACGAATCATGTTTTAAAAATTGTAAATAGGGGGATACGTTTCGGTTGAAGTTTCATTAGAAATCCGTCATGGAAATCATATAATCCAATCACGTGGTATTGATCAGAAAACGCGTGTTTGGCCTAAACGGACGATTGCAATTGCAACGATAGATAAATTAGAGCAATAAGATTATTACCCTCGGAAAAACGTTACGTAATTTATGAAATACACAATGCCACAATGGGGGACAAACAATCAATGCACACCTACTTTTAAAATGATACATTTTACAATAAAAAATTAGTCATGAATAAGGCGCACAGGCTTTTGAATGGAGATGTGTTCCAACATTTCCAAATGATTCGGGTACGCATGCATAGGATAAATGAGAGCTCGTTGTGTAGAAGTGATATTGGTCCGTAGACGATACAAAATTTTATTAGGTAAAAACTTAAAATCCTGACACAAGCCTAATTAAAATTTTTACAACAAACTTACAATTAAATTATTGGAGTCAGACCAAAGATAAAGGTAACACGTAGTCTATGAATTCATTGACAAAATTATAATCACTTACAATATTCACCGTGAATGACAAAAATGTAAAATTATTCATGGACGGAACACCGATATTGTAAAGTTTAAATCATACAATGATCACTGACTATTTAAGACGCAGTATGTGCGAGAAAAGTACAGAAGAGTATGAAGGGGAATGGCGCCCGCCGCCGAAATGTGTGTAACTAATAATAATATTAGCCTTGACCGAGTACAAAAATTCAACTTCCTAGTTCACCTCAAGTGGTGATTCTATAAGTGAGGCAATAAGTAACGTAAACTAACTGAATTTAATAGAACTTGTGGGTAATTAGAGATTGATTCAACGTGTCATGCTATTTCTGCGACTCCACCGAACCTCAGCAGTTGCACTCGGGCGCATGGGTTACTCCGGGACTCTGGCCCCATTGCGCACATTCAATCAGTTATCGCGCTTATTGCCTAAAATAACCTAACCTAAAGGATGAATTTTTTTGAAACGAGACATAAAATAGAACGAAAGGATTGGTACGCGTTGAAAAAGTTTAATAAGTTCCAAAAGAGGAAAATAAAAAATGTAAAGACGCATCAGCGACACGATTATTTTTAAAACTCCAAATGGGAAGGTCATAATATTTCCAAGGTCTCTTCAAGGCAAGATTGTACCCCATTATTCTTCTAATTAAAGTAAGCCATTGAGATTTTCCCTTTGAGAATTCAGTTTTGCAATAGAGCGGACAGCTCTATCCAGGAGAGGGTCTTGTGTGTGCTTTGATTTGAGTCGTCACACACAACTGAGTCGGACGTAAACATACTGGGGTAAAATCATTCAGAATAATAATACTATCCAGATAGCCGTACGGGTTGTGTGCTTTACCGTCTGAAAGTTGTGTTAAAATTAAAAGAAATTGTGACTTCGAGTCTTAAATTAAGCAAATATTTTTGAAACAAACAAATGAATTGTTAGTTTAGCATTCTCGAGCCTCAGTTAGTACTGGGACAGCGAGGGTTCAACTTCAACTTATAATAACGAGGGATTGACAGTGAGTGGTATCAAATTTCTTATTTTTTAAATAATCACCGTTACGATTGTAAGCCGGCTATTAAAATTCCAAAATTCTGGGCCACTCGTGCTGAGAGGAAACTAAAATATTTTCATTGACGAGTGAGTGAGTGGTAAATTTGGATGGTCAAAGTTTAATTTTTATTTACAATTAATGATTGAAAAGCGTCAAATTATGGGTGATCTGTGTACCACTTATGGGCTAATTTTGGATAATTGTTGATTATTTCCAGAAGATGAGTTCACAAAAACCTGATTACGCGTTGGCTGTGTATGACGAAGGACTGGAATGCAACTTTTGTATGGCTGCATTCTTTAATTCACGACAAAAGGAACATCATGAGAATCCATTTGCCAACGTACAACGACAAAAAATCCCTATGTCCTTTCTCCGCCTGTGCAGCCGTATATTCTACGCAAATAGAAGTTCTATTGCACCCGGAAAACCATATGTTCAAGAATTTCAAGTGCAATACCTGCAATTACATCAGCAAACATGAAGAAATGTTGGCCACCCATATGCTGGTACACTCTGGAAGTCCAATTCAGACAATATTAAAATGTAAAGAGTGTGCTCACCTATGCAACAGAGAATGCATTAACGGCACATTTGACAAAAAAAACATGGTCAAAAAATGTATCACAGGCGAATGGTCTGAACAAACACAAAGCAGATATCCATGGTGAGATAGAGGTAAGTCTCCGTCACTGTAATTTCAACTCCTCCACAGAGAGTTAAATGCCCACACTGCGTTCAAACATTCAGTCGGACTGATACTATGATTAGACATGTTGGAGAATTTCACGCGGACTCGGTTGCTTCCAAGAGAAAGGGTACAGTAAACGTGAGTACACCGTGTCTTTTTAAATTGTATGAATGGATATTGAATGGGTGGTTATCAAAGAATTTTCACGGTTATATAAATGTTTGGTACATTTGGTGTTTTAGAAAGGAGGTCCAAAATCAGAACGTAAAAAATTATACGAACCGCAGATTATCAACAGTCGGAAGGAACCCATGTTCAATCGCAAAATAACCGCCGTACTCCCCTCTGGACATTCGTATGATTATATTACTGGTCAAGATAAATCAGAGGAGGACAAACAGCTTTACATGTGCATCGAATATAGTGTTGACTACTGCGATATTCATTTGAGGTTGGCTAGAAAAGGCGGCTACGTGCTGTCGGCTTTCCAAAGTGATTCCCAAAACTTTCATCAACACATTCCGGAAAGGATAAATTTTTAACGCATAATTATAGCCACACAAGTGGTCATTTTTCAATTAAGGCAATGGCTATACCTCAGTAAGGTACATTACCTGAGGTACACTACTTCACCTACCTAGCAGAGGCAGAGGGTCAATGTGAGAGTCTGTGAAACTGCAATGACTTACACGTACACGTGACATTTGCTCTTATTTTCAACAGGTGCAAGATGTGGACTCTGATGAGGTAGTGAGCCATGAGCTAATCAACTTGACATTGACTTTTCCTAAACACCCTTACGAATACAACGAAAAGAAAAGCATTCCTACGGAGTTCAAAGTATACGAGTGTGTGGAGAAAAAGTGTCGTCACGCGTTGTACTTGCTCGTGAATGAGAAGAAATGGGTCGTTTCCAAAGAGAACGATGATTGGTTCAAATAATTTTTAAATATTGTTTTAATTTGTGATTTGGAGGAGGGAAAATGAGTGTCGTCAATTCCAACGCAACTAGCTCACAGTGAGGAAGACCCCTTCCCGCCCGGGAGTCTGCTATTCCCGGGAATTTCAATTTGCACATTCTGTGCATTTAGTATTTTCTTTAGTTGTACTTCGCTGACTTTAGTATATGTTTTAAGATGAACTAAATAAAAAAATCACAGGGACTAGAGTGAGTCGCTCGTGAACGTTATGATATAATCACTTACATAAATGGATGAATTGACGGCAGTCATAATCCCAATGCAATTTTGATCTAAATGTTTCCACATTTGAATAGTCTATAAGATCAGGCCTCCAATGCATGATGGGGTGGGGCACAAGGATTTCTGTGGCTGAGTGAAGGTTCCAGTCAAAAATCTTTCCACTCCAATAGTGAACCTCCACTACAAATGATTTATCAAAAATCACATTCGGAGAATCTTTTTTTTAAATATAATTGAAGAAGTTCTTCGAATTATTGATTTTAGAAAAAATCAAAGTCATCAAATCTATCGACTATACTTTAAGCAGTTTTGTTAAAGAAATTGAACTTTGTTGGTGTAAATAAGTTATTAACCATGTTTTATTTTATAGAGATTTTTCAATTGATTATCCTCTTAAAAAGTTTGCTTGTTGGATTTTATATTTTTTCTGTCGTGTGTTTTTTAACCTTCTGACAGTGTGACTCCTTCTTTGGACGTTTACCAAATCTGAGCTGATTACCTCATGATAAATACAGCTATCGTATATCAACCAGGTACGCTATTTTTAAAAATTGAAACCATGATAACTCAAAAAGCAGGGGCAAAATTATTTACATTCTTTATTTTGCTAGAACTTTAGAGGTATAACAAAGTTCAGTAATATATTTTTTTAAATTATATTAATATATTATTATATTAATATTTCTCATCCTTCTTTGTTAAAAAGGTGTTGAAATGTTGCGTAGCAGCTCTCATAGCTTTTTCCAATTTTTGAGCGTTCTCAAAGGGTACTAAAATGCCATATATTTTGGAGCCTTTGTTATCCACTTTTTGTATATGAATATATGGAGCCCCATAACTACTGAATTGAATCAGTTTGAGAATTCATGTTACGGGTAACTCATAGTTAACAGCAATTTAAATACATTTTAACCAAAGCGGAAGATTAATTCTGGTATTGATTACGGTTTTACCCGGAAAATATGAATATTGCAAAAAAATGCAAATGGCATAATTTATACTCCCAGCGACCGTGCAGTTTTGGTAAAACAGCAGAATTATTTGTCAAAGGTGAACCGCACAGTAAGAGTACTTCTCAAATATAAATAAATGTAGTACACGGATTGCTCTGGACACGGACAATGATTACTATTTCGTTTGGCTATTATAACACTTTATTGAGTAGAGGAACTCGGTAAAGGTTTGAACACCAACAAATAAACATTAAAATACCATCAACTTACTCATCATAAAATATTTAAATACGCGTACTAATACGAAATTCAAAATATAAACTATACTTCAGCTTAGTTACTATTTTAAGCCATTTCTTGAGCAAGAACCCAAATTCTAATCTTAATCTTATACATCGACACTATACCATTCCTTGTCCCGATAGTCTTATACTACCTATAACACTAAGAACGAAACCCTTTCATTAAAACAAATCAAAGTATGATCCTTTTATCAGCTACTACACTATATTTAAACTATAAGTATTACGCCATAGAGATTTGAATTCCCTGTTAAAAGTTAAGTTCATACTTAGTTTTTCTTTCTCCAACCACATTAAATTTTATGAACTCATTAGTTTGACAACACATGGCCAGTCTTCGTTGTCTCATAGGGCTACTGTGATTCCCTAGTGTATAAATTGTCAACCCAGATTCTAAAACTTTTCTCCATAATTCATCGATTGGTTTACTTAAGAGATGATATTGATTTTTTCGGAACTCGGATCCCTTTTTAATTTGAGACAGTGCACCACACAATGCAACTGCAATACCTTCCATGTAAAATTTCCATTTCTTATTAGGGAGTCTAACTTCGAAATATTAAAATAATTTGCTTAAGACCACCACTTTTTCTCTACCACCCCTAATTCCTTCTTTATTCATTAAAGTTTGCTGCTGGCTACTTTTAGCCCTGACAGTTACGGAACTTGTTTTTGTTCAAAGGAAGATGTGAAACGAGAAATCCACCGTGACTAAGGCAGAATAAAGGGGATAATGGTGTTTGTGTTTGTGATAGTTTAACACTATGCAATGTACAGTGTGTATCAGAAAAATGAGTAGCATCAAAGGACAGCATAATAAAAATGTACTGTGATTAGCTTTGAAAAATATTGTATAACAGTGTTTAAATGTACAAGGTGGTACATATGTTATGGTACATTCTGTAAAAAAATATGATGGTACACATAGGTATGCCGAGTTTTAAGTTCATAGTAACTTGGCCTTTTAACGAATGAATTCAAACTGAAATTTGAGTCTGGGACTCACACTCCAAGATTGAGTTTAAATTGGTAACTTGCAGTTCACACAAGACTTTGAACTGTGGAGTCTCACTTTAAAGGTGAATGTGAGTTGTATACCTACAGTTCAAATGTGATTGTGAACTGTAGGTTCTCAGTTGTGAATGTGAGTTGGGTGCCTGTAGTTCAAATGTGAGTTTGAAGAATTTTGTTGGTTTTATGTTTAAATTTTTTTAAATCGTTAAAGTTAATATAATTGAAAAGACCAATGGAGAATAAAATTAAAAAACCAGTGATGTTAAATGCGAAAGAAAAAGCGGTGATTTAGCAAAAGAAATTCCTGAAGGACCATATAAACTCCAGTATCGTTCACAGATGAGTTGTATTGAATTTATTTTTTATTTTTTAATTGGTGTATAATAAGTGTATATTGGAATTATGGTGGAGTTGTTATTGAATGATAGAGTGTAAACGTAACCTTCATGACTATTGTTGTGTTACAGGCTGATATTACAGTGAGAGAGTTTTGGCAAATTGGTGAATTGAATGCTACATACATTGAAGCGATTCCGGGCGGTTTTTTGATCCAGAAATTGGGACAGGTGGATGGAATCCTACCTGTACATCCGGCTTACTTGATTTGACCCATTCTGATCGCATTGGGCCTTTGATTAAATCCCTCGTTAAATAAATAATTAGATGTTGGAGAAAGACAAACTTCAATTCCAACCGCAAGACATTAGTCCCACATAAGTTTACACGGAAAAAATAACTGCTGTTGACCCTGGTCCAGGGGCAATAAATATATCCACAAAGCGTCAACGGAATACTACCACGTGTCCATTGAAACACTAAAATAGAATTTCGTTCGACATTTATAAAAATAAAAGAGACAATTTATGGCCCACAATAGGTTACCGACCAGACCCAACTTTGAAGAGAGCTGTCATTCGTTGACCATTTTGGACTGATTTGTCCGAAAATCCCCTTTTTAAAAGTGTATGAATTTCAAGTACCCAAATCCCTTGCTTTTACACACGGGTCATCCTGAATTGACGTGATAACCTCACCTTAGCCCCGGCCTTAGGGAATAAGCGCGAGTAATCCGTCGAGTAATTGTGATGTCATGTAATGTGTCTTGTAACTGTGATGTTTGTTTACTTTGGTGTGTGTCGAATGGAAAGGTGTAGAGTTGGGAGCTTAGAGCTGACGTGTGTTTTGAGTCTGGAGTAGCTGGAGAAATCTTATTTGTGCAACTTTTCTTGAGGCTTAAATCTAAAATATAATTCTATTTATTTACAAATTAATATACGCGTTTCAATTAGGAAGTGTGTTTTTGTAGGGAATAAACTATATTAATAATTTTATTAATCTCAAGAATTAATCTCTTTGTGTTGTGCCTGAATTAATTGTCTTCGTGTGTTTGATTGTCTTGTGTGTTGCGTGAATCTGGATTGAGAACATAAGGTTACATAAGGTCACATCCGATAGAACTGTAGAGGGTAGTCCAGTAAATTCGGGTCAACTTTCATTGCCACTAAGATTCTAACCCATATCACCAACCTTTTACGTTACGGAGATGGGAGAGGGGGGACCCTAACTAAAACCCGGGTTTTTGGAGACGGAGCAAAGCGTCGGATTGGTCCATCGATTTTTTTGGCCCATCGAATTTTTCGATGATTAATTATCACACCATCCGTCAAGTTCATTTGCGTTTGACTGAAATTCTTGAGAACGATGAACCCTTCGGAGGGTGCAACGTAATATTTTAAGTGATTTGTTGCAACTAAAAACCCCACGAGGGACTTGGATTTTCGAAAAGCCAAGCCTTTACTCGGACCAGATAGATCTATGGAGAATGTGCGATTTTGTCGAGCTAACAAATCAACATCGCCAAGCACCACAGATTCACTTCATCAAATATGCTGTCGTCTTAGAGTGGGGGAACTAGAGCCTGAGGATATTGAAATACTTGTCCTCGTAGGTAGTCGTGTAATGCTTCCCCGTAACATAAATATCCCCAGTGTGTTAGTTAATGGGGCGACCGGGACTGTAGTCGGAATTGAGTGGACCATCTTTCGACAAGAACAACAAGACCCGGGTAACCTTCCAAAATGCATTCGTGAGGAGTTTGATAATCACAGAATTGATTGACAACCACCCCGTTTTACAGAAATATATACCCCCACCACACTCATATTTAATCCATTCACTTTGCGCTCAGCGCTTATCTAACTAAAGCACCGCGCACAATTTATCAAATCTTTCTATTGTCGTAAATGCGATTCTGCGTTCAGCGCGCCCCCTCCTGACCCCCCTGCATTACACCCACCCACCCTGTACCCCGAAAAACCCAACAACCCCCTAATAACATGACTGCCCATGCAAAATACATGTAAAAAAGAAATGGTGGACTTTCATTACAAAATTCTTGGTATAAGTACGTACACTATCCCTGCGCTTAGAACTGTTCAAATTTCTTTAAAAAAATTATTCATTCCTGAAATTTCGAATTTTGAATGTCGAAAAATGGAAATTTGATGCATACAGGGTCCACATTACGGGATACTGTGGGCGCGCATTGAATTATCACACTTGCGGACCCGGCTCAGTCGTCTCACATTCGCATGAGCTAAAGATTCAGTGTTAAGAGTTTTTCAAAATTTTGAAGTTTTCAACGTTGATTTTCTTGCCCATGTTCAATATGTGCAAGCATGTGGACGGAGTTAAGACAAAGTACGAGTACGCTCAGATTCAAAGCTCCAGTACTTGTGGCTCTTATGCATGGTGGCTAAGCACTACGTCTATGGCTGGGAGGCTGTGAGTTCGAATCCTACCCCTGTTAGTTTCTTTTAACTTTTTTTTGAATTTTATACTGTGCATGCAGTTAGTATTATATGAGTGAATATCACTACATCAGATAAAATTATAAGAAAGAGTGGATTTCAAAGCCAAGTTAGATGAGTTGACTCTCATTTCAATTTATTATTTTCATACCCTAAATCGATTTCCACTCAAACGTATAAAATAAAAAAATTGTTGAGAAAGAAAAGAGTCCCAAGGCGGGTGTGCGATGAAAAGAATAAAATAAACTATTTTCTCCGTGTATTTCTATTTCCGCCTGGTGTGCGCGTAAGTTGACAACAAACCATTACTTCATATGTAATATATAGGAAATACTCCACGAAATGGCAGCTTGTAAATTTTAGTTTCTTTTTAAAAATTATACTACAACTGGGCACTAGTTATAAACCAGTTCCTAGTATAGAGGAACTTTAAGCCTTCCTTTGCCGTTTAGGAAAACATATGTGGGACATAAATGTTGGATAATTTGTAGGCGGAATGGAAATGCCAAAAATTAATTACAATAATGTCTGTCAATAATTCTTGACTGTCGAAGTGAAATCGTATATAACAGCTTCACAACTAACAATCGACTGCGTATTGTGTTTCGTGTGCACGGGCTTTCAGAAACAGAGTTTCAAAAACGGTCGAATGACGGTCCAAATCCAATGGTTTTTTTTAACAAATCACTAGCTGTTATTTGTTTCAGAGTGGTTGGACCAAGGTAACACTGAATGGACATTTAAATGTGGACCATAGACTCTGATGTCAATATGACAGGATTTCCTCATTCATTGGCACTGACAAGTATACAGGAAAATTGAGCCTACCAAGTCTCTCATCATTTCATGGTTCTCCGAGACTAGGTGGAAGAATAAAATAATGCGTCCGTTCTCTTTCACTTTTCTTCAAATCCAGTCCGTCATTTGAGTTGCTCGATCGATTGACGCGACGAACACGGGCAGGATGTCTTACGAGTATTCCTCTGCGCTACTTTGGGGAAAGTTTTTTAGCTAACGGAACATACACGCATGCGACAAGTCGCTGGTGGTTTTCTCTAGCAGTCAAAAAAGCAACAGAAAATCAACCCGAAAGAGAGGGGAAGCAAAAAAAAACATACTAACTCCATTTTGACTCAATTCGATTGATAACTTGCTATTCTCCCTTACTGTTTTAGTGCAACTATTTTATTGTCCTTATTGTTTTTCCAACATATATATTCCCACTACTAGTATACTTTCTTCTACTCCACTAGTAAACGTGCCCGTGCAAATTGCACGGTATTACCGTAGCGAAACGGTCAGGGCTGCGTGTGCCAGTAATTCAAAGAAAGTAAATTTACGCATCGGCTTTGCCGATGCGTCCCGTTCTTTAATTGTTTTCTTATGCCCAACCCAAACCCATGAATTATTAGTGCCCGTGCAAATTGCACGGTATTACCGTAGCGAAACGGTCAGGGCTGCGTGTGCCAGTAATTCAAAGAAAGTAAATTTACGCATCGGCTTTGCCGATGCGTCCCGTTCTTTAATTGTTTTCGCATGCCCAACCCAACCCCATGAATTATTAATAGGATTCTGCTACCACCCCCACCCATAATTGACAACGGGTGACCTAGAGAAGGTGACCAAAAAAATTTTCACTTAAAAGATAACTAATGTGCTATAGAGCAATTTTCTTTTGCCCTATTTGTGCGCTTGATGAGTTCTGCCTACCCATCGCCATCTCGTGAGCCATCTAGACAGTTCAAGGTTTGGCGCTCAGACATTGAGTGTAGATGGTAGAGTGAGACGGAGGGAAATTCCCCACTCTCCATCTCATGCTGCTGATATTGCATCCACATTTACGACGTCCGTGAATAACAAAGGTCAGCAATCCACTCAGCTGTCAGCAAAAAAAAATTTCTAATTGTAATTGTACATAAAAATTAAATTGCCAGGTTCATTTCAACTGTCGGCTACCCTTGTCATAACATTCAACTGTCCCGCCCGCCCAGGACAGTGTCCTGGCACTCTCCCGCCAAACCCGCCTTTTAGTCACACCCTATTTTTTTTAAGTCCCACGGAGGAATTTTAAAATTTTACTCACCAAAATGCCAAAATGAAGAGGTTGAATTGATATATTTTGTGAAGGAGAGTTGAGTAGAATATCAGACGCACCCACACACGAAAATATTGAAATTGAAAAAAAAATCGTCGGATGATACAAAATTTTGGAAAGTGTTGAGACGTGGTTGATTTGACTGGACACTGTGAGATGAAGGATAATGCCTGGGCAGTGGAGCCGGGCTCTTATATAGACACAAAAGTGACGATCTGGGAATACTTGGCGTTTGGAATCCCTGGTTTTGGCTGCCTCTCCTATATGCAGTATAGCAATGTGTATTCTGCAACTCAGACTCCTGCTCACACAGCGCAAGAACACATAAGTTGAAAGAGTGCTGATATATTGGGTGGGAGCTTTGTCTGCATGCATTGGTTGTGCTGTGTGGAAGACACAGCAGACGGGTCTAGGGAGAAAAAAAACCGACCACGCATAGACTGTTATAGTCAGACGGAGTTTGACTCTATGCAGAGTCGTTATTCCAATGCTAGGCCATGCAAGCCCATGGAGGGAAATGTCCCCTCTCTCCAAGTACAAATCCTTAACCCAGGAGAGTTGCGTATACACTCCCGTGTTGAACGTAGCTTTTCCTGACTCACAATTTCCTTACAGACTTTTGTAGATTTCTCCATCTCTCCAAGTACAAATATCCTTAACCCAGGAGAGTTGCGTTATACACCGACACACAGACAGACGCTGCATTCAAGTCTATTGGGGATTATGTGCCCGAATAATTCGTTCTCAGAGGTACATCTCCACTGTTTTCAATGTGAATCCACCTATTATTTTCCTGACATTATTACGTGTTATAGTGACAAGCAGGTTGAGAGTCTCAGGAGTATTGTACTACCTCTGCAACAAGTACATATTAGTGCTAGTGTTTTAACTGTCGTTCTGCACGACCCCAAATTATGTTTCGTTTGCCATAATGAGTTTACGAGTTTAATGTATTACGAAATATTGGATGGCACACCAAGACCATTAGGTCTGATTAAAAAACTAGCGTTTCTCGCTCAAATTCCGTTTATCTGTGAAATGATAAATAAATTAGACGAGGATTTACGTGGGCGTGTGCCGCCAATAGAAGGACGCAGATGCACGCCAGTCCCGGTTCAGTTACGTTATTAATATACCTCCGTCCCAATCAGTGCAGTGTACACAGTGTAAAACTAAATACCGGAATGTCAAACATTTATTCACACAATTTGATACGATAACTAATTGCAAATTATGTTTAGCCAATTTGAGTGAGAATACCGACGGAATTCTTTCTACGGAACAGAAACTGGAAATAATCCAGGATCCAGTAATCCAAAATCCGAACTCTCAATCTTGCAACATACGGTTTTTTGGACGTCTCCTCTTGTTTGGGATTCCCCGAGTCATCTACATCACATTTACGGGTGTAGTTTATAAATATTTTAGGAATTTAGGATAACCCATCCCCCCAGAGGACTTTAATTTCCACCAAAAACTACGATTCCTTTGCCTAAAATGTATTCGAATCCCCATAATATTTTTAGCTGAGGAAGTTAACATTACACCATAGGTATGCACTCGAGATGCCGGTGGGAGTACCAAGACAATTAGTGAAGATGAAGTTTCAAACGCTTTTAGTCGAGGGTCTGGCATTTTGGAAAGATCATACGAAAAAACGTTAAAAAAATTTACGAGTAGTCTGCGTGATATTCGGTCAGCGGTTACTCCTGTAGATGATTTAGTACATCAGATAACCCAAAATATAGATACATTGACTGAGGAAGGGTTGAAAGTGTAATGTAAGAGCGGTTCCAAGAAAGAAATTTCCGATTGTTATGAAGCAGCCGACAGAGCTAAAGAGAACTGTCGGAGAGACTTTTCCAAAATCGGAGCGAATTGCATGGGCATTCTTTGCGAATCCACCGATGTTGTTGGCGATGGTTGTTTAGTTGTAGATAATCTCAACCCGTGCCACGGGCTATCTATTATTGGGGAGATTTAGAGGAACGGTTGCTGAAGTGAGATCACAAATTTCTGAATTTAAAAACGGGTTTGATGTAAAATCAAATTTTGAAAAAACCGGAACTGCCAGTTTTGAAGAGTCGAAAATCCCACGAGTTGTTATGAAAACTTTCGACGACGTATCTCGGCTGGCAGGACAGCTGAGACAACTGGATACTTTAATGGGTTTTATTTTTGCTTTGGAGTCAATACTCGTTCCATACTTCATGGCCGAATATGTACAGAATACCTCAAAAATGGTACCGTTGAATCCAGAGGACAGAGTGTGTCAGGAATTGTTACGATGATTTTATTGTTAATTTTTTTCATTGTTACTATATCAATCTACTTTATCACCACTGAAACAAACGACTTCGCAAAGGCGTCAGAAATGTCTGATATAAATGTAAAAACCACTACTAGTGCTCGTGGTTCTGTAGAAGGCGGAATGTTTTCTTCCTCCAGTTCCCGCGTTCCAACTTGCATATTATTTTGGAGTGACGGCTGCAATTATTTTTACTTTACGTTTGTCCTTGAATCGTATTTGTTGAAATACAAACCGGCAATTATTGAGTACATGTATTCGGTCGACAGTAATAATAGTATTCAGTAATTTGATTATGGCATCACAAATATATTATCTGAAACCAAATAGATATGAAAATTTAGATCATGTTAGCTGAATTAAAACTATTTCTATTATTGATCTGTAGTCACATTAATTAACATTTACGAATACGTAATTTGGTGTAAAAATGGTCAAATAGTAATATATATAAATTGTTTTTATTTCTTAATAAAGCAATGATGACATTCTTTCACACAATTGAGTTGAATTTACATTCGAACCAGTCGCAACATTACTAATCGCAAGTACCATTGATTCTAAATCAACTTGAATAAATAATTAACAATAGAAATAATGAAAGGGCATTAAATGTTGGAGCTCAATCAACAATCGAAGATTTGGAAATGTCATAGCCATGGTAGAAGCAAAGGTCAAATCCTAAAGGTAGGGTGCATCAAATTAATTTGAATCAGTTTGATCTCGGTTGATTGTCGAACCCATCAATCAAAAATTTACGCATGTGCACTGTTTTGTCCTATGTTCTTTCGCCCTACTGAAGGAATATTTAATGGCAAGCTTAAGCTAGGTCCTTCCTCTTACACAAAAAGGGACGGATCCATGCGCTGAAGCTCGGGTTCATATTGACAGTACTGACAACTCAGAATACAAATGCGACATCATAGCTCTATCTATGTTGGTTTTTGACGGAATGATCGGATGACATTCAAAACCAATAATACCAATCAGCATCTACAAATATTTTTAAAATTTCTTTTACCAACAACTCCGTCCGAATACAAGTATTCAAATATGTACAACACATATATTAAATATACATCAATATTGAATATTTGGGACAATCAGGGCGTTTGGGACCTTTTTGTGGGCGTTTGGAGCATTCTTGTATCGCTTCAATTTCAAGTAATCGGTATAACTTTTCACATTTATCGCATGACCACCGCCTTCTCCCGCGGGGGGGGGGGGGACTTGTGGATGCTGGATGTGGATGTGGATGTGGTAAGACTTAATAGGAACCTCAGCATGTATATGATTCCTCAGTAGGTCAATCAAGATTTTAACTTGTTCAACAATTGACGGTCCATCTTTTGGGTCCCGCAATTTTATTATATTGATAAGGAAATTATTACAAAGATAAATTGATAAGCGATAAACCTAACTCATTAGGCATATAAATTACCTCATTTCCTTTATCCTGATAACTATTATGCTCTGGCTCCAACAAAGATGAAGGCGGTATCAATACTTCGCAAGACTCAAATTAAATTCCCAACAGGGTAAGTCTTACTACCTCGTTTACAAAAACAAAATTACATAAAGTTTTCCGTCATTGTTATTTTGCTCCAGTTCTTCCAGCTGGAGAATAGGTATACGAGGTGAAGTACATCTATCTGGCATGGTTCGAGATTCGGGAAGGGGGGCCGTTTTACGACGCTAGAATGATTTTTACGACAATTATGATGATGACAATTATAAATATGATTATTGCATTTTAACCTAAAACCTTCTCCCAAGATATCTCTCCCCCGTCCCCTTCATCAATATAAAACAATGAAATATTTAAATCAACCATCATGAATCCACTTAAAGTACAAAAGTGTTTATGCTGGAAATAATCAAATACCACACCGACTTTGGCTTGAGAGCCTGGTGACCAAATATGTAAAATAGAATTCAAATGATATGCTGATTCTGAATATTCTCCAACAACAAAAACCTGTTTAATTTGAAATCACCAAACAAATCTGATATCTTGGGCACAAACTGATACAATCGAAACTCTGATTTCTGATTCGTCCAACAAACTCGGATGTTTGAGTCAAAATAATAATCAATCGAGTGTAAAAATTCCATAAGCACAAACTAATACAATTTAAACTCGGAATTTATTTTGGAGTAAAATCCAATCTTTCCACAATCACATTTTTAACCAGAAGGATCTGGAACGGGCGGACGATACTTCTTATTCCACATACCATTTAGTTCTTCTGTTCAGATTTTTTCCAGGTTTTCTGTTGAAAATAGTTACGTCACAGACCACTAAACGTCGAAAGATGAGCGTAGGTGCAAGGAAACACGACATATCTCCACTAAACGTCGAAAGATG